>BSBN01001257.1:7207500-7420531 GCA_027924645.1 Cunninghamia lanceolata | reverse complement strand
TTTTCATAATGCATCTCATGGAGATCACTAAGAGATCATCTTCAATCATGATGGTTAGTCGAGCCAGGAAAGATGGATGGCCAATTGATAATTCTTTAAATTTAGACAATGTTCTAGTTGCATTTGGAGCTTATGGTCAACTGAGCAAAGTCATAGTGAGACCCATGATGGCCATTTCAAACTTCAAGGATATGCATGAGGAGCATAGCCAAGGCACATGAACTGCATAGTTATGCCTCAGAGAAATGAGTTGCTCTTAACTATCATCCACTTCAACCGTCAAAGGACAATTTTGGCCAATAAAAATAGAACAAATTTTTACCACGTTTGATTGTAAACAAAGTGTAAAATTGCTATTGGCTATTTTTTTCATTAAAATGGATGATATTTAAATTAGAGTGAGAGAAATGCGGTGTCACAAACTCAGATGATTGCAGGATTTTCACAAAATGGGTTGGATCCAAGTCGATGCCTATGGTAAAATGAATATCAAATGCTACGAGAATGTAAGAAAGACAAGACAAAGAACGTAGGTTCTATCAAAACAAGAGCATACTTAGAAATATTACTATTAAAAAGACCCTCCATCTTATGCTTGTAGGAGTTTTGTATTCCAAATGAGGAGCTTGTGAATGAGTATGAAAAGTGATTCTAAAATACCGAATATGAGATCTACAAACTTGGGCACTCTGCCCTCGTAACTTTGAATGTGAATAAAAGTGTCAATGTTCCACTTCTTAGTACATTTGAACTTAAATGATAATGGGCTTGTGTGAAAATGATCTTTCATTATGGAAGTTGAAAGAAGAGCACAACCGAAAAGAAAGCTACAATTGGTCCTCTCTGCATAGCAGCCCTATTGAGGAAGATATGGGTATTGCAGTGGATACAAAGATATCATGTAATCAGTCGAGGGTTGTGATGAATATCACAATTATGCCACAGGACTAGTCAACTTGGAATTGCCTCGACACTCTTATGTTACTTATTGCCTTAAGTACATGTATTCAGACAAATTATCAAGATCCAACAATCTTTGACTGCCAAAAAGAAGCGAATGGAGATAGAAAATGACTTAGTCGAATTCACAACTCGAAAGTTGTATTTTTCAAAAACTACCCATTTTGGAAAAGTGACTTGTTTCACTTATTGTAATTAAAGGTTCAAAATTAGTTTTTCTTTCAAAAAAGGTGGTTACTTGAAGTGGTTACAAGTGGTTACTAGGTGGTTATGGGAAAAAGCCTATAAATATAAGGCTATTTGAAATGTAATATGGAGGTCTCTTTAGAGAGAACTTTTACAGGGGGAACTTATGAATAAACTTCTTGGAACATTTTTTGGTTCTACTCATTGTATAGTCTACTTTTGAATTGTATAATTTCGAAAAGATAATGAAGAATGCATTTTCAGTTCGTATGTTCTTGATGTATTTCTGAGTTATGATTACTAGTTCCTCGTATGTCAAATTGGTGATCTTTCTATGTATTTGTGTGAATCAAAGTTATCCATTAAAGCATGCAATTGGGGTGATAAAGCACAATCATGTCTCGGTATCCTAATTTGAAAGTGTTTAGATAAATTATCTCTTCGTATGTTGAGATTTGCCATCTTTCTTCATCGTTGTTGCATATATGTCATGAGATCCATCATAGAGTTTAGGAAAGTGGTTTCTAGCTTTGTGGTGAAACCCCCTCATACTTTTCAATAAGATTGTGAAACTCCTGTTGGTTTTCGTACGTCTACCACGAGGGTTTCTACATGCCCATTTCTCCTGTTATTTTGCTTTTCTTCCTTTTTGTACTTTCAGGATAAAAGTACACAAAAAACCACAAATACCCCTATCATACGAGGGAGCTGCCCCTCTCAAATGCAGAGGAAAGTTGTTAGTCCAGTAACAGCTTCTCCAACTGTTGGGACTATTTATCACCGCTCTAAGGGCAACGAGTCATTTTCACAGGTTATTTCGTGGTGACAAATCTGTTTACCAACAGATTTACACAGAGTTAAGAACAACACAAAGAGGTGAGAATAACCATCATATATTTAATTAGAAGGCACCATTATAGTAGAGAAGGGCTCTGTTTGGAATACAGAAGCATCAGACTAACTATTTTCCAACCTTTTTTACATTTTACATTCATGCATATATAGCATTTTATTCCAAAAAACATAATTTGGTTACAATAAATTGCCTCATGGGCTCTGTCAAAAAATATCTCTACCTAAAAGATGTCTATTTGTAAGAATTAACTGCAGAAAATATCTGGAGACCTGGGCAAATGAAAGATATTTCTCTTTAATGTGAACATCGGATTCATCGACCTACAATCACAAATGCTACAAATATCTGATAAGGAGCTACAAATATCTATTCTTAGATGCTATAAGAATATAAATATTGTTAGAGTCTCTATGTCTTCATTGGCTTTGAATCCTTGCGTCGATGCCAATTGAGACTTTACCGCAATCCTGCGCTTCATATTTGATACTATGCACAACTGTCGCGGGGCTGCAGGCTGTACTTTATATTCTACCTCATATCGCTGACCTGCAGATTTCCTCATCGACCTCTGTAGAACCACGGTGAGCATTATGCTTTGCTTACCCCTTTATACTGCAAACCCCACCGCAGTCCCTCAAGACCTACTGTGGTATAGCGGCAAGCACTTAACCTTTTACCACCAACCCGCAGACTATTCTAACAACCACCATGGTAGCACGATAAACACATCCATACTGTCTAAAAACCTTTATGCCACACCACTGCTAGCTTCATTTGAAACTGTCGCAGGGGTGCAATAACCATTTTACCATGGCTCCTTTTTACCACATTGCTGCTGGCTATCATCTTACCTGCCACGGGACTATGGTGACACATAACTTTTACCGTCGGCCTATGGACAGGAGAAAAGACTCCCTGTGGGGCCATGGGAAATATTTTATATTTGCCTTAAGCCTCACCACCAACCTGCATGCCCTTTGGATGACCTCTGCAGTACAACAGTAAACACAATGCTTCTCATCATTATCCGTGGGCTTCTTCCTTAACTATCGTGGTAATGTGGTGACGGCTAGATCCTTATTTGTCGGCCCACCATGCCTCATAGAGACTGCTATGGTATTGAAGTAAGTGGTTTGGGACCACTTTTTTACTCTCGCAATCCTTTCAATTGACAACCGTGATAATGTGGTAAACGACTATAATGCACCCTAACTCCTACAGGCCCACAAGGGTTTATCTGGCATATTTGCGGGGATGTGGTAATTATAAAATTTGTAAAGATTTAAAACCACAACAGGAAATGACTTAGAGCTTAAAAGGAAAACACTTAGAGATTTTTTGGTTTGGGCTATTTGGTTGGGGAGCAAAATAGGACAACATTTTGGTGACTTCTCAGGGGTGTCTGCCTGCTAAACAAATGGAAACCAGTGGCCTTAAGTATTCGTTGGGCATAGAGTCAAGTCTGAAACATGTTGGAAAAAATAAAACATGCCTCAAAACAAGGCCACAAAAGAAACAAGGCTTGCATTCTCCTAATGACAATGTAGTCTGTGCAAGGCACTTAGGGAAAGGAAACCTAAAGGAGAAATAACTAAAACAATATGAACAAAAACTCATACCAACCTTAATGATAGGGTTTGAGATGGATCCCATTGACTGAGATCAAGAGAACTTCAACATCCAGCCTTGAAAGAATGAAGGTGTTTGCTTGCTTGCTGCTGATGATGACATAAGTCCCACTCCAAAGTACATCAAACTTGGTATGGTCTCCTGGTTTGGCTCGGTCTACATCCCATTTCAGGATAAGATCACCTTCTTTGAAGGTCTGCACCTTGGCCTTCTTATCAAAATATCTTTTGGTCTGCATCTGATGTCCTTCTAATGTGATCATGGTTGACTATCTTTGTTCTTCTAGTTCAGTCAATTTAGACATCCTAACAAACCTTAGATCCTCTCCTAATGCCAACTGATGAGCCAGATCTAGTGCAATAAATTCTAATGATATAGGCAATCTAGCCTCTCTTCCATACACCAGAACAAAATGAGAGTTCCCAATGGCTCTCTTGTATGTGATCCTATCAGCCCAAAGAGCTAATTTGATCTTATTGTGCCATTGTCTCTAGTTTGTCTCCATGGTCCTCTTCAAAATCCTCAGGTTCTTATTGGTGGACTCAGCCAACCCATTACCTTGAGGGTAATAATTGGATGAAGTCTTTAAGAATACATTGTACTTAAGAACCCAATCAGCAATCCTAAAACCAGTGAATGCTTTTGCATTATCAGAAATAATAGTATGAGGAGCTCCAAACCTTGTCATGATTTCTTCCAAGAAATCCATGATTGATGACTCAGGGGCCTCCTTGAGTGGGACTGCTTCAACCCACCTGGTGAAGTAATCCATTGTAGTCAAAACCCACTTATGACCAGCAATGGAAGAGGGATTTATCATGCCGATGAAATCTAATCCCCGTTGCGGAAAGGGTTGATCAACCTGAATAGGGTGGAGTGGAAGTACTGCTAATCTCTTCTTTCCAACAAAGAGAACACACTCTTTGCATCTTCTTACCCACATATGGGCATCATTGAATAATGTGACCCAAAAATAACCTGCCCTCATTATTTTCATTGTTGTAACTCTAGCAAAGAAATGGCCACCAACTGGGCCAACATGAAACTCACTAAGAACTCTATCAACTTGATCTTCTTCTATGCATCTTAGTAAGACTCCATCCAAGTTTCTCTTGAAGAGAACACCATCTACCAAAGCATAAGGGATAGACTGTAGCCTAAAATGTCTTCTTTTGGTTCTATCCAGTCCATAGGGATACTCACCAGTGGATAGGAAACTAACCATATCTATTGTCCAAAATCTTACAACCGATGGCCCAATTGTAGGTTCCTCATTCAAATGGTAAGATGAATTCACCTAATCTACTGATGTATGAGCTAGTTGTTCACACAATCCTCTACCCCTAATAAACTTAGTGCATTTGATTATCACATCATACTCCAAGATCATGGTGACCCATCTAGCTTGTTTTTCACTAATCTCTATCCCCATTATGTAATCTCTCACACTATGATGAGAAACTAAAACTTTAATACGATTATTTGCCAACATATATCTAAATTTCTTTAAAGCTCTAACAATGGAAAATACCTACTTATCCATGGGGCTATACCTAACCTCATAATCCTTTAAGGTCTGACTGAAGAAGGCCAAAGGCTACTCCATTCCATGTTCATTTCACTGCATCAGGACATCAACAATACTATTCTCTCCTCCATGTGCATAAAGGGAAAAGTCCTCATAATTTGGATTCATGAGAGTCGGTGCTTCAGAAATCTCTTCCTTGATCTTTTCAAAACCATCCCTCCCCTCCTTAGTCCATCTAAAGACTGCATCTTTCTTGAGCATAAGGGTTAGAGGCTTCACTAAGCCAGCATAGTTAGGGATGAATTTCCTAACAAAGTTGATCTCCCCTAGAAATGATTGTAAATCTTTTTTGTGAGCAGGCAGAGGAAGAGAAAGTGGGGCATATGTTCTATCTGGATCTATGGATATCCTGTCCTCTGACACTATGTGGCCCAAAATCTTACCTTGGGCAACAACAAAAATACATTTCTTGGGGTTCAAAGACACCCTGAACTCTCTACATCTCTAGAAAACTTTTTCCAAGTGCTCCATATGATTTCTCCCTTCTTAGAGAAGATTGTGATGTCATCCTGATAAATCAGGATGAACCTGTTTATAAATCCCTTGAAGGCAATATCCATTGCCCTTTGAAATGTGGCACCAACATTAGACAAACCAAATGGCATTTTTGCATATGCCATGATTCCCCATTTGGTTGTGAATGTCATCTTAAATCTATCCTCCTCTCTGACAATGATCTGGTTACAGCCAGAGAAGCCATCTAATAATGATAACCTCTCTGCCCCTACAACTATCTGTAAAATTTGATCCATTTAGGGTAGAGGGTAATGATCCTTCAAAGAAGCCCGATTCAGGTCCCTGAAGTCTACACAGAGCCTAATCTCTCTGTTCTTCTTTCTCATAGGCACTAGATTAGCAACCCAAGTAGAATACTTAATAGGGAAGATAATCCTTGCTTGTATGATCTTAGCAAGCTCTTTTCTCATTAGTGGTTAAATTTTTGGATTTATAGGTTGCTGCTTTTGGTGAACTGGTCTGCAATTAGGATCCAAATCAATGACATGCTAAGCCACATCTATATTAAATCCTTTAAGATCTTCATATGTCCATGCTAGGACATCATTGTACTTTTGGGCAAGTCTTATGAATTCTTGCTCTTCTTCATCACCGCATACCTTTCCTAGCAGCAACTCTTTGTCTTGGGAGATGATCACCTTCTGGTAATCTTCTTTCTTGAAGGTCATGTTATTTCTATCTCCCCTGAACTCATCATAATGGCCAAAGATGGCCTCAAGAGTAACTAGACCCTTGAGTAGCTTATTTGAGTTGAGCTGGATGATCTGATCACCATAGCATTCCTGCAACCTAGGCTACAGTATGGAGGAAAACTCTGCTTCATTCTAAATGAAGTTCACAATCTGCTCATTGTTGTCAAAGACCTACCAATGGATATCATTATCAAGGAAAAATGGTATGACAACAATCCTCACATGCTGATCAGGACCTTAGAATAAGTTTATAGGTGAAGAAAATTGAGCCCCCACCATTGCTAATTGATCAACATCAGTATTTGATTTACTTGGGATCACCTGTAGGTTGAGAGCATCAAAACTCTCAAACAAGTCCCAAACTCTATGTCTATAATCTCTTAGAAGTTCATTTTTTGTTGCACATCTCTCCCTAAATTGGTTAACCACCAATTTGGTATCATCAAAGATCTCCAAATGCTTGATATTTTTCTTCTCAACAATCAATAGGCCATGGACCAATGCCTCATACTCTGCTACATTATTGGTGCAAGAAAAGTGCAACCTATGAGCAAAATGCAACTTTGTGCCAGTCAGAGAGACTAGTAAAACACCTGCACCAACTCCATTTCTTCTCTTTACACCATCAAAAAACATCTTCCATGGGCCATTGGAGTCATCATCAGGCTTGAGTATAGAAGGAGTTGAAGAATCCCCTTCATGGATCATGTAGTTGCCCAAGTCAGTTGCCTCACTGGTATCATAAGGGTCAAACTTTTCATGATCCCTTGCCCACTCATTAAGAAAATGGATAGGGATAGGAAGAGGTGGAGGTTCTGCCTCAAGCTCTGAGTCATGGACTCCCTCACCCTAAATCATCACATGTGGATTCACAAAGTTGTGGTCATAATTATCCACATGATATTCTAAAATTGGTTCACCCTTAATGGTGAATCGTGTGCCATATCTGGTCCTCAACAAAATATGAGATAAGTCAGAAGAAAGATAGCCACCTACCTTGGCTGTGAAATCCCTTGACAGGCAAATAACAAAGAAATGAGGAAGATCAATGACTGAAATGTCCTATTTGAAAGTTAGGTTAGGACATGCATGCAAAGTCAAGTCTAGTCCCTTGATCACTCCTATAGTGTTCACAGAGGTGCAATCCAATTGTAATACTCCTAATGACATGTGGGTATACTTGATGCCTAATGCATCTGCTATCTTCTTGGGCATGACTAAAACACTAGCCCCAGAGTCTATCATGCAGTTGTGCACTAAAAACTTGCCAATGATTAAAGACAAGTAGAAAGGAGATGGCTTCTTGACTGTACTTGTCCTTCACTTGGTTGCACTAGGCTGATAGTGGCTTTCTCTTTCTGTTTTGATGATGGATTTGATGCTACTAATTCAACTGATGGGAAGTGCCTCAAATCTTCTTGTAAGAGATCCCTCTGAGAGGGGATGGACATTACTTCCCACATGGAGACATTGATATTTGTTTTCTTCATCTGCTCCACGATATTTAATGGAACAGTGGCTTCTTTGTGCATGGAGGGGATCCATGATCCCCTTTTTGATTGTTCTATAGTTAAATCAAGCACCTTTAAGCCTGGTGGAATTTCTTTTGTAGTAGCAGATTTGCTGCTCTGAATTAGAATTGTGGCACTAGCCACTTTAGCTTTAGGAACATGCTCCTTTCGTAATATAGTAGGCATGTGACTAGCCTCCAACTGCCTCTTTTTTGACCTAATGTTGTCTATAATAGGCATAACAACACTATCCATAGACTGATTGATAGAACAAAAATCCTCTGGAGTCCATAGCATCATTGGTAACCTCATTTTAAACTTCAGGGTTGCTATTGGTTGCCTATAATAATGATGCGTGATGAGTGTGAAAGTTCTACACCATCAAAGCCCTCTCTTGGGCACCAAAAGCACAAGAGGACTGATTGTGAGGTTGGTTACAGGGATAGCACCAATCTATGTCCTGGGCCAGATTATTCTGAGTAGGGACTAAAGCCCTAACTAGATTCATAGATGGTATTGGTTGGATAGGTCAAATAGTTTGTAAAGGTTGTGTAGGGTTAGGATTTTGGTATCTATTCTGCTGATAACTCTGGTTCTAGTTTTGATTCCTATTAGGATTATACCCTTGATTCCAATTTTGATTAGATGACTGCCCCTAGTTATAGTTCTGATAGGGTTTGGGAGCAGTTTAAATAGCTATACTAATCACCTTATTTGTCAAATTAGACATTAGGGTCTTAAGGTCACTCTCTTCTTGAGAAAGAGAGGATGTTGAAGCTTTAGGATCTAGGATAGGAGCAATAATGGGCTACTGGGATGAGGAAGGAAGCTCTAGAAAAAGTGGGATAGGAGGCCTGGGAGCAATTTTCCTGACCTATATTAAACAATTTTCAGCTTTCAGAGTTGTCTCATAACCATCTAGTAGAGTCTCAGCACCTATTGATTACATCATCACATCAATGTCAGAATTTAAAGCTCTTAAAAAGTACAAGAAAGCATCTTGTGGAGATGGCATGAGGGTAGCTAGAATTCTCTTCCACGTCCTCTAGAATCTAAAGTTAAAGTCTGCCATCATCTCACTTGGAGCCCTCTTGATAGTTATCAACTGGTCAAACAATGAAATGTTATCTACCCTCTCTCCAAACTGTTTGTATAGGGCCTCTCCCAGCTCATCCTAAGTATGTATTGAAGTAGGGGTCAAGCTCTTGAACCATTAAAGAGCTCTTCCCTTGAAAGATGAGACCATGAGATGGACTGCAATATATTCATGTTGTATATGATGGATGGAGCACACATTGGATATATCTTTGATATGCTTAGGAGGGGTTTCAAAGCCATCACCCATGAAGGGTGAAACACTTTTTAGGGCTGCAACAGGTATGTCATTGTATGCAACCAAATCTAATGGACTTCCCCCATTAAAGGTCACAAAAGGCAAATTCCTTGCCATCCTAGGAATGTTTAGATTCCGTCTAGGCATATGCAAGATTCTTCTATTATACTGAAACCTAACAGGTGGGGGAGTGGACTGAGCTCTTGAAAGAGGTAAAACTAAGGTGCTACCCCTTCTCAAAGGAGACCTAGATAACCTAGACCTTCTCCTTGAAGCAGTAACAAATAATTCAACAAATTGGAAATTACCTCTTGAAGACGCCCTAGTTTGCACATGCATAAAAGATGGCACTGATCAGAACTAGTAGCTAGTAGAGTCACTAGGTGCATGAAAATTCTACCAAAATGTAGAGTGCTAAGAAGAACACCAAATTCTCAGCTTGATTCTTCTCCTTTCTATTCCACCGAGCGTGCTAGAAACTATTGTCACATAGATTTGCACCCAGTGTTGAAGGATTTTAGGGCTCCAACAATCTAGTGAAACATTGAGATGACCTCTAGGTGTGGGACCCTACAGGGAGGCTGAATCTCTAGAGAGAGGTTGGTTCCTTTGTTGAATGAGAGATTCAGCTAACCTAAGACTAAACCTAATCTATCCACCAGTTATGAAAAGAGAAAGAGGGAGTGAAACTAAAATCAAAAGGAGGTGATACACTAGGTTTGAATATAAAAGCTCTCAAAAAATTGAGAAAATACACAACATAACTAGATATAACTGATAAGTACACACAGATTTAACTGATCCTAACAAAGGTAAGGAGCAAGCAATGGTTGAGAGGAACGAAGTATTCACAGACAAACCATCCTTAGATTTACACAAAGTTAAGAACAACAAAAAGAGGTGAGAATAACAAGCATATATTCAATTAGAAGGCATGGTTACATTAGATAAGGGCTCTGTTTGGAATACAAAAGCATCAGACTAACTATTTTCCAACCTTTTTACATCTTACATTCATGCATATATAGCATTTTATTCCAAGACCTAATTCGGTTACAATAAATTGCCTCATGGGCTTTATCTGAAAATATCTCTGCCTGAAAGATGTCTATCTACAAGAATTAATTGTAGAAAATATCTAGAGACCTGGGTAGATGAAAGATATTTCCCTTCAATGTGAACAACGGATTCATCGACCTGCAACCATAAATGCTACAAATATCTGATAAGGAGCAGCTGAAAGGTATAACATCTACATTGATAGCACCAAAAACAAAACTCCCGAGCAAAGATTTTACAACACTTTAAATTTAAAACTCCTGAGTCTCCATGTCTTCATTAGCTTTGAATCCTTGCATCGACGCCAACTGAGACGTTACTACAATCCCGCGCTTCATATTTGATGTTATGCACAACCATCGCAAGGCTGCAGGCTGTACTTTATATTCTACCTCATACCACCGGCCCACATATATCCTCATCAACCTCTGCGGGACCATGGTGAGAATTATGCTTCCCTTACTCCTTTATATTGCAAACCCACCACAGTCCCTCAAGACCCCCTGCGGTATAGTGGCGAGCACTTAACCTTTAACAACCAACCTGCGGACTATTCTAACAATCGCTGCGGTAGCACGGTAAAGACATCCATACTATCTGAAAACCTTTATACCACACCACTGCTAGCTTCATTTGAAATTGTCATGGGGACGCAATGACCATTTTACCCTGGCTCCTTTTTACCACATTGTCGTCGACTATCATCTTACCTGTCGCGGGACTGCGATGACACATAGCTTTTATCGCCGGCCCGCAGACAGGAGAAAAGACTCCTTGCAGGGCCGCTGGAAACATTTTATATCTTCCTTAAGCCTCAACACCAACTCGCATGCCCTTTTGATGACCTCTGTAGTACAATGATAAACACAATGCTTCTCACCGCTATCCCGTGGGCTTCTTCCTTAACTGCCATGGTAATGCGATGACAACTAGATCCTTATCGCCAGCCCACCATGCCTCATATAGACCACTGTGGTATTGTGGTAAGTGGTTTAGACCACTTCTTTACTCCCACAAGCCCGTAAGCCTTTCAATTGATGACTGTGATAATGCGGTAAACGACTATAATGCACCCTAACTCCCGCACGCCCGCAAGGGTTTATCTGGCATATCTATGGGGATGCGATAATGATAAAATTTGCAAAGATTTAACACTAGGATAGGAAATGATTTAGAGCTTAAAAGGAAAACACTTAGAGATTTTTTGGTTTGGGCTATTTGGCTGGGGAGCAAAATAGGACAATAATTTTTTATGCTAGTTGTGGTTTTATTTATTTATTAAGCATAAAAATATTATACCTGATTGATGACAGGTTTGAGCTGGAAGGGTCATCTGTTATCATGTCATCTTGTACTAATGATCCCAATCCTTTGTTGTTTGAGACATAATGAAGAAATTGATTCCTATTTAGTGATTTCTTGTAAAGTTTTAGACGATGCCCATTGACCATTAATGAAAATATGACAGGGTCAATGGTTACCAGCTTGACTACCCCATTTGAAAATACCTCAACTATCTCATAAGGTCCTAACCATCATGTCTATAGCTTACATTTATGATCTTTGTACCATGAATCATATAACAATGCCCAATCACCTTGTTGGAATTCTCTTGTTTTGATATCGATCATGCCATCTTATTCTCTACTTTTGCATGACCTCTATATGATGAAGAGCTTCCTTTCATAACTTATCTAGGGCATTAAGTTGAGTTACTCTTTCTTGTTGTGCTTTGGAAAGATCTATTCCCAACTCTAATGTTATTCTCAAAGTTTTATGTTCAAATTCAATGGGGAGGACTGCGTCTTACCATATACCAATTCGTAGGGTGTAAACCCAATTGTTGTTTTCCATGTTGTCCTATAAGCCCAAACTGCTTCAGAAAGATGATTAGCCGAATCTCTTTTGTGAAGAGCTACAATTTTGGTCAGAATTACTTCTACTTCCATGTTGGTAACTTCCACCTGGTCGTTAGATTGAGGATGATAAGGAGTGGATTTTTTGTGCCATAGTGCATATTCCTTAACAAGGGTAACAATTAATTTAGAGGTGAATTGTGGCCCTTTATCAATAACAATCTCTTTGGGTACTCCATATCTAGTGAAGATTTATTCATAGAGAAACCGTGCTACCTTTTCATCCCTAGCATGTGGAAAAGCCTTGACTTCCACCCATTTGGTCAAGTAGTCCGTGTAGACCAATATACATTCTTTGTTGTTGGACCTTGGATCGATAGGGCCTATAAAGTCTAGACCCCATTTGTCAAAATACTAGTTATGGCTGTAGGGGCATTTCATCATTCCTAGTTGGTTTGCCCATTCATTGATAACGGTCACATCTTTTGGTATAGACAACTGCATCCTTATGAAATGTTGGCCAATAATACCAAGTGTTTAATATCTTGAATGTCTCCTTGGATACAAAATTTCCTCCACATGGTTCATCATGGTAGGCTTTTAGATTATCATAGACCTCATCCTATTGAATACATCTGTGCATGATGTTATCAGGGCCTGTATAAAATAGATATCTAGCAATCATAATTGAAGACTCTTCTCTATTAATTGGTGTGTTTCTCTAGGTGAGAAATGAGGTGGGGTTCTACCTGCAACCAAATAGTTAGCAATATCTGCATACAAAGGAATCTACATCGTTAAGGCAAACAAATGCTCATCTAGAAATGAGCCATCTACAGTAGGTTCTTCAGCATCAAGGGTTAGTCTAGAAAGGAAATATGCTACTACATTTGCTTTACCTAATTTATCAATTATTGTTATATCAAATTCTTGCAGTAGCAACAACCACCTAAGTATCCTTCCGCTAACTATAGGTTTGTTCATGAGATACTGTATGGCTGCATGATCAGTGTGGAGAAATATAGGATGGTTATATAATGTCTGAATTTATTTATTGCATATATCACATCTAGGAGTTCTTTCTTGGTGACAATGTAGTTTAGTTCAATTGCTTGAAGGTTCTTATTGATAAAATAAATAACATACTCCATTGAACCTTCCTTCTGACCTAAAACAAATCCTATAGCATAATTAGATGCCTCTCTGTGAATATGAAAGGGTAATGTCCAATTTGGTCCTCTTAACACATGGGTGTGGTTTTCAAGGATTATTTTAAAGATAGGAAAGATTCTTTGCATGTAGGGGTCCAATTGAAATCAACATCCTTTGTGAGTAGGACAAACAAATGGGTATCTATTTTGCTAAAATCCTTTATGAACCATCTGTAATAACTTGCATGTCCAAAGAAACTTCTGACATATTTCTACTTTTGAGGTATACGTAGATTAGTAATAAGTTAAATTTTGGTGGGATCTACCTGTATACTTGCCTATAAGACATAGTAGTCTAAGACTATTCCTTCTTCCATCATCATATAGAACCTCTCATGACTAAGGGAGAGGTTATGTTCTTGATAGCTCTGCAAGACTTTTTCTAGATCTTCTAAGGCTTCAGTGTAGCTATTACCATGAGTTGTGAAGTCATCCATGTAGACTTCCACACAATCATGTGTAAGATCAGAGAAAATGTTGAGTATTTCCCTTTGAAAAGTTGCAAGGGCATTACACAACCCAAAGGGAATGACTACATAAGCATAGGTTCCCCAAGGACATGTAAATATGCTCAATAATTAGATTGACACATTTTAAAAAGGAGTAGTGGCACTAATTGATAGTAGATGGGTATTGATTAATAGTGGATGGAACACTAATTGGTAGATGCAAGAATTATTTAAAGCACGGTCTTGTTGAATAATAATGAGTGTGATAGGATGAAAGAGCAATATGGCAAATGAGGTAGCACATTCTTTTATTCTTTCTCATTTCTTTCTCCATTTGTCACTTTTAATTCTTTGGTTGGTGTTCCTTTTTATGGAATGTCAAATTTGCCTAATAAATTTATTCAAGACCATAAATGGCTAATGACTAATTACAAGATCCTAATTTCTCAAAACAATGAAATATTCAATTGAAGAACATTGAATATTCCATTAATTAGTGATTCAACTATATATATATGGCTAAGTCAAGGTGATGTGTTCAAGAATATTTGAGTTAACTTCAAAAAAGAGATGAGATAACTCAACATGTAGATATAGTTGGGGAACTTGATGAGGTAGAGGTGAAACCTAATTACTATAAATCAAGGAATGATAATGAATATTTGGCAAATGATTGCCTTGAATCAAGGATGACATGCCATTATTAGCTACTTAGGAATACAATACATTTACCTAAGTAATCTTCATAAATTAGGTGTAATAGAATATTACACCATCACCCTCTCCTACCTTGCTCCTAAATCTCCCTAAGTGAAAGTTAGAGAGGAAACTAAATGTGTCTCGATGAGGAGTACATGTACCCATGCAAAAGGAAACCTCCCTAAAGAAATAGAAAGTTAACCCCCTCAAGAAAGAGAGACGTAACCCCCCAAAGAAGAGAGAGGATGAAAAAAGGAAGGAATAGGTAGTCACCCATAAGGAATAGCCTCATGAACTCCCAACAAAGTGCATCGATGAAAATACTTTATTTTTGTGAAGGATTTAGTGAAAGTATTTGCATCCTGCTTCAAAGTAAGACAATATTGAAGATGGATGACCTAATCTTGAATAAGCTCTTATATGTAGTGCATGTGATCCTCAATGAGTTTGGTCTATTAATGGTGGAATAAATCCCTTGAGATTTGGATGGCATTTTGATTATCATACTAAATGATTGAAGACTAACAAAAAGGAATGCCAAACTAAATAAGGACCTATTGAAGCCAAATGGCCTATGTGGTAGCATGAGCAACCCCTCATAATCAACCTCTATGAATGATAGAACAATAATATGATATTTATTGCTTGACCAACATATGGGGTTGAAACCAAGATGAAATTATAGCTAGATGTGGACTTGTGATAATTGGAATCATCTACCCAATGTAAATTTATGTAACTAGCCAAGTTTGCATCTTTACTGAATGAATAGTGAATCCCATATTTGTGTGTGCCCTATACATAGTGCAATATCCACTTGCCAACTTTCTAGTGAAGGTCATGTGGCTTTTGCATAAAGAGAGAGACCATGCTAATGAAATAAGAAATGTCAAGATGACTATGAGTTATATAGATGAGACTCCCAATAAGATGGTGATACAAAATGGTATCAATTAATGGAATAGAATGCTTAGCCTCAAGTTTGACTCCAAAAAGAAAGGGAGTTAGTGCAGGGTTAAAATAAACCATGTGAAATCAAGCAATAAGATCAAGAGAATACTTGGGTTATGCAAGAGTTATATTAAAAAAAGAATTAGCGACCTCAATGTTGAGAAATTAATGCACAAAATCAAAGTTAGTCATAATAGTTGGGATCTTGTAGTATAGGAAAATTACTCCTCAATTTAGTAACCCCAATCAAGTGAATTTTCCTCTAACACTACATTTAAGTTCTATTTTCTAAGGTTTTCTATGTTCAAGGACCTACTCTAGGGTACAACAGAACCACTACATGTCCCAGTCAAAGCAATACAACCTAACTAGGTGATTGACAATGAAGGGAAAAAAAGTAATGCAGAATTTAAATGAATGTAAATAGAATTGAGAGAAATTAACAACAGAAATGAAAAGAGACAGAAAAGTGGAACCTGTAGCTGATAGGGGAAGCTCACTACCTCAGATGATATCATGTCACGGGAACGTCTATGTTGGGTGCTAGAGTATGAAAAATACCAAAATAAAAATATTACAATCTACACAACTTCAGAATATCTGCACAACACAGAGATCAATAGAAATCATGCCCAATAGCTTCCAGATTACATAAAACTGAAAATAAATTTAATAATGTTACAAAAATGAAGCAAAGTAAGAAAGAGAAGAAGACAAAGAAAACCTCTGTGCGTTTGACAAGCCTTCACTCCATAGATACCTGCAAAAGAGAGGAGAAGATGGGTTGTGATGCTTAGGGACTTGCCCTAGTCAAGTCCTAGTTTTGGTATTTCTACCTCCACTAGCAGCAATTTGATGAAGAGAATAAAACAAGAAGGAAATGAAAGTGTGTGCCCCTATCCAAGGTGCATCTAGGAAGGTAAGAGCAATGACAACAAAAGTAAACTAAAAATATTTTCTTCCTTGGTCTATGGGGAAGAAAGCCACAAGCATGCATCCAATGCAAGATAACGCAATGGTGGTCTACACCATAACACAACTATGCAACACAAAGAAGATTTAAATACCAAGCTTTAAACAATAAAATAATGGGACAATCTTACTCATTTGAATAGAAGGAAGAATGTTGTAATCTCTCAAGAGTCCAAATCTGATATACAGTTCCAAATCTAGCAAGAGATACCCTTCAAAGAGAGCATCAAGTGAACCCAAGAACCTCTAAGAGCTGATGGAGATAATACCACACCATAAGAGAGTGTTCAAACTTGTATAGATGCTATGAAGAGTGAATTTTCCAAGAGTTTGAGTAGAGTAGAGTTAAGAGAGTTGTGTCAGGATAAGGGAAAAATCTAAGAGTTTTTGTTCCAAATTCAACTAAAGGGGGGAAAATCCTGAAATAACACATTGAGAGACGTTCTGCACCTCAGAGAGGTGTTACTGAGAACTCTCATAATCATCGAAGACATGTGGTAATGCTTAGGAATGGTCACCTAGTGGCAAATGGATGTGGGATGCTAGTCTTTCGTGTCGATGTCTACGTGGAGCACTCAGGTCCAAGAAAACCTAGCTCCTGGTCACATATGATGCCTTAGAATCATGTAACTATCTAAGCATAGAACAAAATTTGAGGAAAATGAGAGAAAGAAGCCTAAACTAAACAAACCTTAGCCTATAATGTAGAGATAAGGTGCAAGCACTAAGGTGGTTGTGAAATGTAGCGTAAAATTGCAAGGGTATGCAATTTTTGACATTACATTTAACCCCCACTTTAGCAAGCATATGACACTACGTGCATATGCAAGCTAAAGTAGAATTGAAATAACATAAGATATTTTACCTTCAAAGGATTATCGTAAGGAAGTAGAGGGTTCTTTGAGCAGAGGTACGAAGCCTCTAGGTTGAGAACCTGTAAAACCATAGTGTTAGACAATAAACCTGCACTAGAGGCAATGTCAGAATCACATATATATAAAACATCCTAAAAAGGATTAGAGTAAATATTATTTTCCGAAACAACAATGTTTAGAAATTCATATAATCTAATACACAATCTACAACTATCTACAACAAAACACACACACACAAGAAAACAAAGAAAAAAAAATAGTAGAGAGGCACTTCTAGCATACTACAAGAGCTAGAAGAATGCCAAGTATGGTTCTACATCTAGGACACTACGAGAGATAGAAACCATACCAAACTCTTATGGGCCACTAGGACTAACAAACTACGTTATTAGGTGACTCACAAAGAGTGTCAAACAGGTAGCTGAAAGTGTGGTTAGGCCAAGCAAGTGCATCTACTTAGGACCACAAGCTACAAGGTGCTGCTAGAGCATAATGCTGCCATGAGCGAACCATTGATATGATGTGGCACAAAAAGGTGTAAAGAAGGAAATTATGCCCCCACCTTAAAATTATTGCATAAAGCATCAATATGTAATTAATTTTAAGGGATAAAAGGGGAAGAGAGCCAAAGGAAACATATATGAGAAAATATGTTCTCAAAGCTGCATCTCAAAAATGAAAAAGAGGGTTTCCCCCACGAAAAGGTAACAAAGGCGATGTTGTAGGCATGATACACGAAAGCTTGTGTAAGCATGGTATGACACTAAGAAATGCTAACAACTGTCATATAAAACAAGCAACAACACCCAAAAAGAAACTAAGGGATCTACATGCTTTAGAGTCAGTATACATAGGGAAGGGTAATCATCAGGGGACAACTGAATGAATCATCATCATTCCTCAAGCATGCAGAACAATGAGTACAGAGGAAGAAGATCACAAAGAGACAAATAAAAATAAAAATAAAAATTTTGGGTCAAAATGGAAGGAAGCTAAATCTTCCAACACTAACAAGCAAGAGTAGTTGAAGGAGATTCACTTGGTTCCAAGTGTGGAGGAGTAACAATAACAGTTGGAGCCTTTGAGGCACTAGGATCAAGGGTCAATGCTTGTTTGAGGATCATAGACAACCCAAGTATATTAACAATAGACTTAATGATTCACTCCTTAGAAGGGGAATCAAGAGAGTCATTATCAGATTAATGAACTAATTGTGGCTCCATAGTGCTATCAGTGATAACATAAGCACAAGGAGACACGATGGAGTAACATCTTCCAACAATAGAAGAGAAGAAGAAAAAGGATGGACAAGCAGTGAAGGTAGCGAGAGGACGTGTTTAGGTCTATGAGATGGTGGGGTGGGATAACACTCGATCTTACGCTTAGGTAGTAGAGGCGGAGGGTCAAGGTCAATGGTATTAGCGTGGAGAACATCGGGGAAAATAACATGGTGAGCATATGGAGCAGGTGCAGGATGTTAGGATTAAGGTGCCATCAACCTTGTATATCATATGTATTTAATTACTCTAATATTGTTTGTAAATCATTCATAAGGGATGAAGTATTCACCAAGTAGTGATCTTGTTTCAACCGCACTTTCGATCCTTGTACCTGACAGGGGGTGAGGGGGGCTTGCCCCCCCACTACTATCGCCGAGGGTCTAGGGAGGTAGCGATAGTTTCGTAGCCCCCTAGCGGGGGTTCGGGGGCAGCGTTCCTGAAGAGAAATTTTTATAAATTTGCCTTGGAAAATATTGTAATTTCATAGCGTCAATATGGACCATTCATCATTAGGTCACAGATCTGACAGTAGAGATTATGTTAGGGTTTTTCCCTAGAAGGCAACACTCTTTTAAAGACGGCATTGTATTACAGCTGTGTATGAGTATTAAGACGTTGTTGGATTGAAAACCTAAGAGGAGATTGATAGTGTTGTATTGTAAACCCTATTAAAGTTAATACATACCGGTGCATCTCTTCTTGTGTGGACTTTTTCTCAAAAGGGTTTCTCCACGTAAACACTATGTTATGTGTTTGATCTCCTGTTCCATTATTTATTTGTGTTGATTTCATACTATCTCCATTTTAGTTCTGCACTAGATTAATAGTTATAGTTGTAATTAGATTTCTATTCTATAGTTGTTCACCTTCATTTCTAACACAGGAGAGACCAGGGCAGTGCTAGGAGTGACACTAACAGAAGGGACAAGGGTTGGGGATTAAAGGGATGAAAGAGGAGGAGGAACTTGGTGTTCCTTAAGAAGAGCAAGATCAACAAGTGGTTGTGAGGGAGAAGGATCATTGGGAGAAGGCTACGCATCAAGCAACATGACACAGTGACAACGCTTGCGATCTCTCACAAGCTGATTTCACCTAGTATGGGCCAAGGCTTCCAATGATGGAGTCGAGAGGTCTATCACTTCCATAAGTCAAGGCATTGAAAGAAAACTTCAAACTAAAGCATAGTATATTAAAATGGTTTAGAAATGAAAATGAAAACTGAAGGAGAGAATTTTTTCTCCATTGACAAATCAAAGGTGAGGAACTTGAAGTTGAGATAAGTGTTAGATTTTCGAGGAAGGAATGGGAGAACATAGGGAATTTTAGCTTAATGTTTGTTGATATCATCGAACTCAAAGAGTGAATGGGGCAGTTAGATAAGAAACAAGATGAGTTGATGTCTTTCTAAAGAATGTTATTTAGCTCAGTAGGACAACTATCAAAAACTAAGTTTGCTAAAATATCCATGTTTCATGATGGTATGCTGAAAAGGAGATCCCAATGGAAGGTTAGGGTCCTAGCAAAAAACTCACTCTAAACCATTATAGAAGGATAATGAAGTCATTAATTTGGACAATAAGATCCTAGAGGAACATTTAGGTTTCCTCAAGAAGGAAGGGGATGCAATCAATGGACTAAACAAAATGTCTTCTAGTAGTTAGTTGTGTTGTCCATGTGTTGCATGTCTATTAATTTGTAGGTTTTTTGTTGTTGGTTCTTACCATAGAGTTCCATCTCTCATGGAATCCAATTCCTTGTTGGTTTTGCATTTGGAACTTTAACAATGTTTTTTGGGTCACATTGTTAAAAGGTTTGTGCCCTTTCATAAACCCACCTTCACCTATAATATCAAAAAACTTAAGCTAAACTTATCCCTTATTTTAAAGTAGATAAATAAGTAAACTATTGTCAAATTTCAAAATTTAATTAAAATCATGTCATAACTTTTCCTTTCTTTATAAATATATTTTCTCTTCTTTAAAATTACATTTAAAATAATTTTTTAGTTGGACTCTTGGTCAAAAATATAAATACAACTTTAAATCAAATGTTATGTAACAATTAATCTTGGCTATTACAAAATATTTAAAAATGAAAATTATTTTATGTATTCATATTATCACCTAAAAAATTTAAACACTAAATTACTATAACACCTACTTAATAAAGAATAATAAAAAAAAAAATGATTTAAAAAGTTTTAAATAATTTAATCTTTATAAACATGGTATTAAATGGAATGAGTGTTTAGTTAAATTATTTATCTTATGGATTATTATATACATAAAATAAAGAATATTTATAACCTAAGTATTTGAAACATTAGTTTTCTACAGTCCATAATGTTTATGCTTCAGATTTCTGATTCTAAAGTGTATATTGTTTTTATTATATCGAGTTGTGATCCATCATTCTAATTTGCAAAATAAAACTCGTATAACGACTGGTTTTGAAAACTTCAGGGGAATGGGTAGCGGAACGGATGCTGGAAAATGGAATAAAGTCTGATTATCAGAGGTTTGCATATGCCCAACTGAAGGTATACGGACAGGCCTCCTTTGCATGGGCTTATCGGACCATCAAAAATGTTAATGAGCACTGGAGCTTTGAATGGATGGTGAACAATCAATACATTGGATTGTAAACAATCATTTCAATGTTAAAAAATTCAATAATGAGAGAAATCTTATCAAAATAATGATTATAAATAAAAAGTCGCTAGGATATGATATAGAAATCCAGAGCCAGGGTCAACCTCCATTGTCGGCCACCCGCAGATTTAATTGACGTTAAACCAGTCAATTTTGAGTGGTGTATGGGAAATAACTTAGTGGCCTTCCACCACTTTCTACTTGGATTATTTAGGATTTCTCTTTCATCTATCACTGTCTATCTCTTGGATTTCTCTTTCATCTATCACTTTCTACCAGCGTGTTCATGATCAATATCCCAATCACAATGGGAAATCATAGGCACAAAAAGTCATTACTCCTACAACACCATAGTGATTGAGTGAATAATTATCCTCTCTGGGAATCGAGTGCAACTCTACAATTTTCTTAGTAGGTTGTTGCAATGCTAAGTTCATCAATTTGTAATGCTAAGCTCATCATCAATTGGATTGATAGCAATATCTGCATTATGAGTAGACAAGCTCCATAAGCATACTAATGCTCAACAATATCTATAATGCAAGTGAGTGTTTTAGGGTTTAACTATGTTGAATAGTTTCTTCCTCAATGTTTCAGATCACACTCTATGATCAATCATCAAGATGTAGAATAAGAAAAGAGATTTAGAAATGGTAATTTGTAGACCACAATTGGATAAATAGGAGGGGGAGAGATGGCACTAGAACCAAGAGACCATAAGAAAAATTAAATGGATACATATATGTATACCCATAATCATACACATATACACAAAGTTATAATTGTATAGCTACAAGATCAATGTAAACACACGAGTTGCATATATATATAGTTGTATGTAAAAAATACAAATTATAATTATAGACTTGTATGCATTATAATTATGTATATAGTTGTATAATAATATGTGCAATAAATATGGTTTTATATAATTATACACCTACATATCTATATAGAATACAAATATGTACTTCTATAATTAAATATATATGGTTGTATATAATTATACACATAAATATGTATATAGAATACACATATATAGTTGTATGATTATGTAAACAAAATATAATAATATAATGTGCATATATATGAGTATGAATAAATATAATTATAATAAGTGTATATACATGTATATACATATATACAAATTTATTTGTACCTATGTTCAAATGGTACAAAGTGCAACACATATAATGAACAAAAAAAAACACATAAGAAGCAATAAACACACAACCATAGAACATGTATGACTATATGTATACATACAAATATACTTAAATGCATACAAACAACCAAAGATACATACATGTGTACCTATGTATATGAACATAGATGAACCTCAAAGAAAACAGGCGCAATGAAAATAGAAGAACGTATACATGTGTGAGTGTATATGTAAGCTAACAAAAAGGTGAACCAAAAAGGGCAACCAGGGGAGGCATGACACTTGGAGAAAACTAGGGAGGGGAAGAGGAGAGGGAGGGAAGGATCAATAAGGTCAAAAAAATGAAGTAAAGGTGAGGGGAGAAGAAAGGGAGGACTGAAATGGAATGATGGAGGATAAGAAGAGAAAGAGAGGAGGTAAGGGTGACAAATATAAGGAAGGAGAGAGGGGAACAATGAAGAAGAGGAAAACATCGAAAGGAAGGAGGCAAAAGGTCAGGATGAGGGGAGAGAGTAGTTTTTGAGGCGGGTTAATAGGGGATTCCAAGAAAAACTCAAACTCTATCCATCATCATGATTAATATTGGACAGGTGATTGCTGATCTCTATGGCCTCTTTGAGTTTTCTCTTAAAGTAGTTGCCTTCACTGACTAAGATTTGAGTGTCTTCTAAGCAGATGTAGTGTTTGGTGATGGTTGAGTATTGTGCTAGGGAATATTTGTGGGCTCATTCATGCTTGATGTTCGCACTATGCTCTCTGATCCTAGTGCTAAAGGAACACCCTATCTCACCAATGTAGGGGGTGCCACATGAATAAACAATCTTGTAGACTCCAGAGTTAAGTAGGAGGTCTCTAGGATCTTTTGGTGAAGGCATACAATTTCTTAGAGTGGAAATGGGCTTGAAGGTACATTGGAGGCCCTTTTTAAGTATTAAAATCTTAGAAATTTTGTTACAAAGGCCTTCAATGTAGGGGAGAGTGGCAACAGGGAGGTTAGAAGGGTTAACATCCTTGGGCTTGGAGTTAAGGTGGGACTTGGCTTTCTTGAATGCTCTCACGATGTGTTTTCTCTTGTATCTATTTAATTTGAAAACTTTGGTAAGGTGGGGAAGCTCTTGGTCTAATTTTTTAGCATTAGAAATACGAAAGGCCCTAGTGGCCAGAGTTTTAAGGATACTAGCTTTTTAGGTGGGGTGGTGATGTGAGGAAGAGTGAAGGTAAAGGTTAGTATTGGTAGCTTTACGAAAGACATGATGGCCTAAGGAGCCAACAGATTTTTTGATGAGAAAAATGTTGAGGAAATGAAATTTGTCATAAGTCTCTAGCTCTTTGGTAAAAGAGTGCACTGAGCTATATTGTTAAGGTGTAAGTGGAATTCTTCTATCTTTTTAGGGCAATGGGACTAGCAGATGTTGGTATCATCAACATAGCGTTTTCACCATTTTGGTTTGAGGGGAAAAGAGTTGAGGGTAATTTGTTCAAAGTGTTCCATGTAAAGATTAGCTACAATAGGGGAAAGAGGTGATTCGTTGGAAACTCCATCCAACTATTCATAGACTACTCCTTGGAAGGTGAAAAAAGTGTCCATATTAGGTATAGCTCTACCAAGGAGGCAATCTCATCATTGGTCTTACATCTAATTATTTCAATGGAGTTGGGGATAGGGACCTTGGTGAAAATGGAAACAACATCAAAGCTAACCAAGAGGTCGCTTTCTTACAACTTTTTTACTTGATAAATTCTACAAAATGAGAAATTTTCTTGATGAAGGAACTAGACTTACCCACAAGAGGAGAGATTAGCTTAGCTAGGTAAGTAACAGGCTTATAAGTGGGTGAGCTAATGATGTCTACAATTGGATGAAGAGGGATGTTGGTCTTGAATATTTTTGGAACATCATAGATGCAAGGAGTAGACTCTTTAGAGGTTAAAAGACCATAGAGGTTATAGAGATTAGCAATCACTCATCCAATCTCAATTGTGATGATGGATAGAGTTTGAGTTTTTCTTGGAATCCCCTATTAACCTACCTCAAAAATTATTCTCTCCCCTATCTTGACGTCTTACCTCCTTCCTTTCGATGTTTTCCTCTTCTTCATTGTTCCCCTCTCTCCTTCCTTATACATGTCACCCTTCCCTCCTCTCTTTCTCTTCTTAGCCTCCATCATTTTGTTTCAATCCTCCCTTTTCTCTATCCTCACCTTTACTTCATTTTTTTGACCTTATCAAGCCTTCCCTGCCTCCTCTCCTCCTCCCCTCTCTGGTTTTCTTCAGGTGTCATGCCCCCCTTGTTGCCCTTTATTTAGCTCCTTCTTGTTTTTGGTTCACCTTTTTGCCAGTATACATACACACTCACACATGTATATATTCTTCTTTTCCCATTGTGACTATTTGCTTTGAGGTTTGTCTATGTTCGTATATATAGGTATGTACGTATGTATATTTGGTTGTTTGTATGTATTTAAGTATATTTGTATGGATACATAAAGTCATACATGTTCTATGGTTGTGTGTTTATTTCTTTTTATGCATTTTTTTTTCATTATAAGTGTTTTAGTTTGTACCTGTTTGGACATAGGTACAAATATATTTGTATATATGTATATACATAAATAAATTTATTATAATTATATTTATTCTTATATATATAGATGGTGGATTTTATTTAACTATATTCAACATAGATAATTATGCAATGGTGCTTATATCTACTTTGTATATATAATTGTATTTAAAGTTTGAAATATGAAATTTTAACACAAGCAACAACACCAAAATTATTGTGGAAGAATCATTATGCAGAGCGAGCCATTCTAGAAGTGTTCATCTGATTTACTATGTTCTTGACCATGAATAATATGTAATCACTCACTTTTATCTTTTGTTTTTTAGGTCACAATATTTATAGCCAACTAATGGGTATCGATTATAGAGTTAAGAATACCAGGATGTAGTCAGGAAACCATGAAGCAATATGTTTGAAAAATCCAAAGGAGGAAACCAAAGACACTAGAATTGATGTTTTGGTATATTCTAGACACTAGTTGTTTATATATACTAAACCCATGATTCTTCCACAAAAATATACCAAGTAATATAACCAAAAATCAATGCTTGATAAGAGCTGCATGATGTTGTGCTCCTCTCCGAGGGATTGACTCAATCCCTGTAAGTCTTTCTAAATCTTATAATTTAATTTTACTATTGATTTAAATTTATTTTGTTAATCGATTAATGTGGCAGCTACAGACAAGGACACTATATAGATTTTTGCTTCGTAGGATTATAAATCATTGCAAATGTTATAGGCACTTTACAGTATTGAAGTTCAAATTTAGCCCTACCATTAGCATTTCCTTATAGCTATGAGTTATTATTGTGTAAACAAAGAAAATTCTATTGCATTTAGGTTTTCTTTTAAAAATTTATCACAAGTTCTTTTATGTTTATTGTGCATTGTAGGGTTGATATTCCAAGATTTTTATGTATTATACTTTAAGGTATAGTAATATTTGTGAGATCTTTTAATAGAATAATATAATTCAATCGATTTAAGAGGAGGTATACATACCATTTTAAATATATTTGTATTATATATTTAATTTATTTAAAATTGTCTTATAAAAATCATTTAAAACATGATGAATAAATTAAATAAAGTGAAATAATTCTTAAACAACTCTAAAGTAAAATAAAATAACTCTTAATTAATGATATTATTTTATGAATCCTTTTTTTTTGGTAGATAAGATAGAGTATATTATTGATTTAATCAAAAAAGGATTACATTTCATGCCCATGACTGTGGGCCAGAGAGACCACCATTAATTTTCTAGACCTTACAGAAGACCAAAAAGACCATGCAGGGTTGACAGTATCCCTGAAACTAGCTACACCAACGATATTACATACTAATAAAAACAACAAAGAATAAGGCCGAAGCCATCCAAAACAAACCCAAACAGAGACACATACTTAAGACAAATACCAAAAATCACCAACTTTGAACCCCAAACCCCTGTCCATACATGTAAACATAGACTCAAGACATGGACCAGATGTTATTCTGGACGAAGACCCTGAATTCATCTTCCCAGGCCGAGTTTTGAACCACCACCAACCTAAACTTCTTCCTCAGGAATTCCACCCCCGTAGTAGCCGAGTGATGGTGCTCGATCAATTCTAGACCATTAATGTCCAATAGAAAGGGATAAAATTTAACCACCACATCCGGATCCCTCAGATGCTCCAAATCATGCAACCAAGGGGTACCAACTCCCAAGGATGCCATAGCCAGGGACTCCTCCAAACCAACCAACAGAGCCTTTCTGAACAACCTCTGCATTAACTCCTTTGCCTCTGCCTTCAAAACCTTGATATCTAGCAGACCCGCTAGAACCCTTGAGGAGATGTTAGAATCTAGTCTGTAGCCTTTGACTCCCTCCATGAAGCCCTTACCAGTTATACACTGCACCACAACAAAGGTGAGAAAGTTAGGGTGTCTAATTATCCTACTCAAACAACATAGGTCACTGGGCCTAAAAAGGTCATTTGCCTCTTTGAGCCAAGAAGCTGGACATGAGTGTCCATGCCACCAGTAACCAGATCCTTCTCCATCACTTTTAGAATAAACCTCGCTATAGTGAAAATGGGAGATGAAACCAAGATAAAAGCTTGGCGATGAAAGATGCAAGGGGATGTCAGAATGCCAACACATCATGCCATTATTAGCCACCCTCACCTTGAATTATGATTGAAGTAAGGAGCATGCCAGCCTGCTCTGAATCTCTGGATAATTCTGCCACCATCATAAGGACTACATCCTGCTAACGAAATGTGTTAAAGTCACATCACCCCCATCTAGTTGGCCACTCCACACATGAAATTGTGGAGTGGCACCCGCCCAACCACCCATATGAATTCTTATTTTTTTAGAAAAAAAAGGAAAAGTGTTTTTTTATGTATATGCATTTGTAACATACCATTAAAGAAGTTTAGTATTGATAATTTTTGGTATGTGGTATGAGCATATTCGTATTCCCAAGCCTAGATGTTTATATACCAGGGCTTGACTCCTATAACATGTGCTTAGGCCCCTACTCCATTCCCATTGTAAAATGTCCCAAAATTTACAAAACATAAGCAAATTCGACCCTCCATAATAATTGTTTGCCTAGAATTACACATTGGAGAGTTTTATTTCTGATTTTTTATAACATGTCTATGATTGACGTGCATTACTGTTCATATGACATGAGTGTTTTAATGTGGAGATCCAGTAACAGCGCAAGAGTTGGGCTAGCTCCCACATGAATTCAACGAGAAGAGAACCACTAAATTCAAGTTTCACAAAGAACACTTCTAAGTGATTAATACTAAATGATCTAAGTGTCTCCAAATTTTATGGTCGCTTCCATCTTATATTGAAAATTGTGATATTTAAGCTATGTTTAAATAGATGAGATTTGTATTTAAGATTCATGCCTAAGTATCCACTTTATAAATTAGTTTGAATTCCAAAGAAATACTAAACAATACACTCCACATGTAAGTTAACCCCACAAATAATTGTCCTCATCACATTTGGAAAATTTGGTTATTTATACATTTTTAGGAGCCATTTAACGTTACTAATAAATTATTTAATAGATATGTAAATTTTTAATTAGTTAATAAGTTATTAGTTTTCGATTTGAAAATGATAAAATCTAATCAATCCTTGAATATGAATTAGACTTTAAGATTTGTTATATAGCAAAATATGTTAAATTTTATGTGAATTGTGAAATGTATAGATGGTATGATTGCAATAAAGTTTAATTTTTAACATGTCTATTAGTTAATTGGATTTTGTTTAGATATTATTAATATTTTAAAAAAATAAGTATAGTTATGTTAGGGAACTCAAACATCATCCAATTTAAGGCCAAACAATCAAGCCGTTGGAAAACACAGATGATGGTTGTTGGTTCAAGTCCTGGATTTACCCCTACATGGGTGGAGGGCAACTCATGCAGATGCAGTGGTGCATGTTCAGACTTTGCTTCACAAGTTGCACTAGATGTCAATTCCTTCATTTTTAAATAAAAAAACATCATCCAATTTAATTATCAAATTGTTAGTAGCAATTTTACATCTCATCTACACTCAAAAGTGATAAATAGTTTCCCTATTTTCAATAGCTAAACTTTACCTTTAACTATTGAAAGGAATGTTATTTAAGAATAGTGACCTTACAATTTAGGGTTAGAGTTGAAATTATAGAGATATAGATAGGAGAGAAAGAGGTGAAGAGAGATAATTAGGGTTACAACAAGGGAAAATATTTATAACAAAAATTGTTAAGGTTAGAGTTAGACTTAGGGTTTGGGTTAGGGATAGAATTGTGATCAGAGTCAAAATTTTAGGGTTACGAATATAATTAGGGTAAGGGTTAGGGTTAGGGTTAGGGTTAGGGTTAGAGTTAGAATTAGGAATAGGTTTGGGTTAGTGTTAGGGTCAAAATTAGGTGTAGGATTAGAATTAGGGTTAGGGATAGAATTGGGGTTAGGGTTAGGTTTAGGGATAGAATTAGGGTTATGGGGTTGGTTATAATTAGGGAAAATATATACCCAAAAAATATTAGAATTAGAACTAGGGTTAGAGTTAGAATTAGGGTTAGGGTTAAGGAACTCAAACATCATCCAATTTAATTATCAAATTTTTAGTAGCAATTTTATATCTCATCCACACTAAAAAATGAAAAATAGTTTAAATCCTATTTTAATAGCTAAAATTTACCTTTAACTATTGAAAGGAATGTTATTTAAGAATAACAATTACAATTTAGGGTTAGAGTTGGAATTATACATATATAGATAGGAGAGAAAGAGGCAGAGAGAGATAATTAGGGTTATTATTAGAATTAGGGTTACAACAAGGGAAAATAGTTATAACAAAAAAAATCATTAGGGTTAGAGTTAGAATTAGGGTTAGGGATAGTGATAGAATTATGATCAATTTCAAAATTAGGGTTACAAATATAATTAGGATAAGGGTTATAATTTTAGTTAGGGTTAGGTTAGGGTTAGAATTAGGATTAGGGTTGGGGTTAGTGTTAGGGTCAGAATTAGGGTTAGGTTTAGAATTAGGGCTAGAGATAGAATTAGGGTTAGGGTTAGGTTTAGGGATAGAATTAGGGTTATGGGTTAGTATTAGGGTTAGGATTAAGGACAAAATTAAGGTTAGTAATAGAATGAGGGTTAGGGTTACAATTCTACTTAGGTTTACAATCAAGGCAGATGTATATAACCAAAGGGTTGGGGTTAGAACCCTGGTTAGGGATAGAATTAGGGTTAGGATTAAATCTAGAATTAGGGTTAGGGTTAAGGCTACACTTAGGGTTAGGGTTACAATTAGGGATATATATATATAACCAAAAAAACATTAGGGTTAGAATTAAGGTTACAGTTAGAATTAGGGTTAGTGTTACGATTACAATTACACTTGTGGCTCTGAATCTTTGATAATATTGTCAATAAAACATAAAAATTTAAATTTAGAATTAGTGAATGGTTTAAATTTATATTTATATTTATATTTAGAATTAGAATTAGAATTAGGGTTAGGGTTAGGATTTGAATTAGGGTTAAGGTTAAGGTTAGGGTTAGGGTTAGAATTAGAATAAGCATTAAAATTAGGGTTAGGGTTTGGGTTAGAATTAGAACAAGGATTAAAATTAGGGTTAGGGTTAGAATAAGGGTTAGGGTTACGATTAAAATTAAAATTAGGGTTAGGGTTAGAATTAGGGTGAGGAATAGAATTAGGTTTAGGGTTAGAATTAGGTTTAGGGTCAGTGTTATAATTAGGGTTAGGTTTAGGGTTATGGTTATGGTTAAATTAGGTTTAGAATTAGGGTTTAAAGTAGGGCTTGAATTAGGGAACTCTATTTAGAATTAGGGTTAGAATTAATTCAAAACCTAAATGGTTTAATAGAATTTAGATTCGAATCATAACTAGGATTAGAATTATGAATAAAATTAGGGTTAGGGTTAAGTTTAGGGCTATGATTAGGGTTAGGTTTAGGTTTACAATATGAGTTACAAGTTACAATATGAGTTGCATGCCACAGTTTGGAGCCCATTACCAAGATAACTAACCAAATATTATAATTAGTATAGATTTCTGTAAAGATAGATATGTTAACCCTAACCCTAATTGTAACCCTAAATCTAATGCTAACCATAACCGTAACCCTAATTCCAATCCTAACCCTAACCATAATTTCAAGAATGATTAAAACCCTAAAACTAACCATATTTATAAACATAACCCTAAACCTATCCCTAACCTAAAATATGCCTAATTTAAATCACAACTATAACCCTAACTATACATAGATCCCTAACCCTAACCATAATTTGGTACATGAATAAAACATTAAATGTAACGAGATTTATAAACATAACCATAACCCTAATTAGATTAAAACCTTATTATAAGACTAATTTTAAGCATAACCCTAATTCTAACCCTAACCTTAATTTTAGATTTCTCTAAAGATAAATACCCTAACCTCATAACTCTAATCCTAATCATAACCCTAACCCTTGTTTTAATCCTTACCATAACCATAATTTAAAACATGATTAAAACCCTATTTATGACCCTAACTATATCCCTAAACAAAATCGTAATTCTAATCTAACCTTGGTTCTAACCCTAACCCAAACCCTAATTGTAATCATAACCCTTAATCTAACCCTAATTCTAATTCTAACCATAATCGTAAGATTACACTTAGCATTGATTTATAAGCATAACTCTATATATCTAACCCTATTTACTAGTATATTTATATTTTAAAAAATATATCTAAAGTATGCCGAGAAATATCTTCTTGACTATGTGTTTTTTTTGTGTTTTCTATAGCTTTTGTGATTTTCTCCACTTTTTTTCCTTCAACCTTTTCCACTTTTTTTAAAAAAAAAAATTCCAATAGTTTTTATTTTTTTATTTTTTCAATTTCTCTTTTGGGGATTTTCTCCATCTTTTTTTCCTTGAAAGTTTCCAATTTCTTTTTTGGTTTTTATTTTTTATTTTCTTCAATTTCTTTTTTTGGTTTTTTTTTAATTTTTTCTATAAATTTAGGCAGAAAAAATGAGTGCTCTCATCCCCACCCTGATGTGACTGTAAATGCCTCTCGGCATAATAAGCCTAATCCTAACCCAATCCCTAAACAAAACCATAATTCTAAATCTAACCTTCATTCGAACCATAAAAAATAATAATTTAATTATAATTATATAGTTATTATATAATATAATATATAATTATAATTATTATAATAATATATCTAACCTATATTAAATAATATAATATTATATAATTATAATAATTCTTATAATTAAATAATATAGTTAGAATCAAGCTTGCATTGTGGATGCAACTAGCATATCTATATTTTACAAAAAAATATCTAAATTATGCTGAGATATCCTTCTTGAGGCACTTATTCGATGTAAATACAATAAATTGATTAAAAATAGGCACCTCAGAAGGATATCTATCGGCATTTTGTAGCTATATTTTAAATATAGATATGCTAGTAGCTATACAATTATAACTTTGTGTATATGTGTATGAGTATGGGTATATATACAAATTTTGAAACATTGTCACATCCTAGTTAATGTGCCATGCTTTTAAGATACTTATATGTGTTTAATTTTGGTGTGTATGAATGTAAATCACTATGATAGATCTGTGATTATTGTGATTTAACTATGTTTTGGTTTGTACTACAATTAAGTTGTGTACCTTGGAAAAACTATATTAGAATATTATGTTGTGAAATATTATTGTTTTGCAATATAATTTGAACAATTTATGAGTTTGGTAAAAACTATCATTTTTATGTTCTGTGAGTGTGATAGGACAAATATTGGCACTCTCATCTAGAGAGAGAATACCATCGAGGAGAAGTTTCTAGCCGTCTAAAGATGACTTGCATGAAAAAGTCCTTGGACACACTCACGTAGAAGAATATAACTTAGAACTACATTTTGTAAGATTATAATGATGAAATTAATGATGGTTCTCTTTTGTGTGTGATATTAAATAATTAATTAAATTCTAAATATGAAATTATAAGTTAGTTTTATTTTTTTGAGGTAATAATCATGCATTATCTTAAGTGCTTTTATTAAATTCTTATGTCTTATCATCTCATAAATATATATATGTTAGTGCTAAGGAATATTAGGTTCTCAATAAAATATATATAAATATATATTTTCCTTTTTATTAAAAAAATTAGAGTGATTGACTAAAATTATTAAATAAGAAAAACATTTACTTTGTTTTAAAGCTTTAAAGTTCCAAGAGGCCCCAGTTGGCGGGAATATAGAAGCAATTTTGACAACTATTAAAAGAATCTAATATTTATTATAGTAAAGCATTCCTTGCATTTTCTTGGCTCCACGTTGTCACATGAAAACTACTCCTGAGAAGAAAAAAGACTTTTCATTTTTCTAGAAAAAAAAGGGGGTCAAGAGGAGAAGAAGAATCTATGGGCCTGGAGGAAGATCCAAGGGTTGTGTCATTTTGCTTCTACCATGTTGTTGAGACTGCACCACTAGTTATTCATTTTCCTTATTCTTTATGCTTGATTTGTATAACAACTTGGTATTTAAACACATATGTGTTCAAATAGTGATGGTGTGATATGCCAATGTCAAATTATGCTTACTATTTGAAGAATTATTCATAGATTCTCAAATTCTCATTATCTCTTTGTTACCAAGGCATGAGGTTGTGCTTTGTTGATAGGAAATGCATAACACTGAGCACCTACACAGCTGTATTTCCTTTGATTCTAGCTTAGTTTCCTATGGTTTTGGGCAAACACATATAACCCCCCCATGTCATCTATTACTAGGTGACTTATCTGTAACATTTACATTACCCTCCACATTCATTCTTAAGTTTGATTTTATTTTTCTCCACCAATTCTTGCCGGTTGTTTACGAATAGATAAATTGCAATAAACATTACCAAAAGTTGTGAGCAATAAAAACATGAGAAACACATTTATGATTTTTGTTATGTAAGTAGCTATAGATAATGTATTATGTGGGGAAAATATTTCTACTTATAACTGAGACAACACATCATGTGCTCTGTGTAATTCTATTTATTTATTGTTGTTATTATTCATTTTTATTGTTGTTGGGTAGTTTGGGCATCTAGTTCAAGTAAATCGTTTGGAGTAATAGATTGTAGACTCAACCAAAATGCAATGGCTAAAATATTTTGAAAACATATTTTTACATGTTCCAAACTTCCACTTGACAAGGGTTGGGAGCACACTGGAAAATGTGATTTGAATGGGCTAGAGACTCGTTCAATGCTTTTGGTAAAATACCTTATGAGATGATGTTAATTGAGTAACACTTAATATTTTTTTATCATAATCTTTTGGAATTCACTAGATGCTGATAATTTTCCCATTCATTTAACATAGCTTTAATAAAATTGATTTTATTTTATATTTTAAATTTATAAATTCATTTGCAGTCATACTTGTCTATCAAATTAAAAATGCCCATGCAAAGGTGATGCTCAATAGTATACATGTACAATGGTAAAGAAGAAGCTTTACAATGGAGAAGAAACATCAAGGACATTTAGACTTTAAGAGCATGCCTAAAATTCTCTTTCCATTTAATATAACTTAAAGGGAAAGAATGTTGGATTATTATTTATTTAAAAGAAGGGGAAGTTTTCCTTTCAATTATAGAAGTCTACTCTTTATAAAGGATATAAAGTACAGTGTTAAGGATATGAAGTATAGGGCTATGATTTTCTTTGATTCAGGTTGATTAGCCCTAGTAAACTATGAGGGAATTTTAGTTTGGATAAATGATCTTAGATAAATTGTAATAAACAATACCAGGAGTTGTGAGCAATAAAAACATGAGAAACACATATATGATTTTTGCCATGTAAGTAGCTATAGATAATGTATTTTGTGGGGAAATATTACTACTTATAACTGAGATACCACATCGTGTGTTCTACATAATTCTTTTTATTTATTGTTGTTATTATTTGTTTATATTGTTGCTAGGTAGTTTTGGTATCTAGTTCAAATAAATCATTTGGAGTAATATATTATAGACTCAACCAAAATACAATCGCTAAAATATTTTGAAAACATTTATTTTATCTTGTTTAAACCTTTTAATTTTTTCTTTCCCTCATTTTTTGTTGTACCAACCAACTCCCCTTGGTGTGGCAAAATGGACGTTGGTAATGTTGTGGTATTTGGCTTTAAACCTACCATTTGATTTTGCTTGAAAATTCTAATGTTTGTTCAACAAATATGTTATGTTCTTATACTACAATCAGTGCATTCCATGGGGCGATATCCCATGAGGCATTCTACCAAACAATCCATATGCTTTGTTTGTGTTTCCACATTTTGATAAATGATCCTAGATAAATTGCAATAAACATTACAAGAAGTTGTGAGCAATAAACACATGAGAAAAACATATATGATTTTTGCCATGGAAGCAACTATAGATAATGTATTCTATATAAATTGCAATAAACATTACCAGAAGCTGTGAGCAATAAACACACGAGAAAAACATATATGATTTTTGCCATGGAAGCAGCTATAGATAATGTATTCTATGGGGAAATATTTCTACTTATAACTAAGACATCGTGTGTTCTGCGTAATTCTTTTTATTTATTTATTGTTATTATTATTTATTTATATTTTTGCCAGGTAGTTTGGGCGTCTGGTTCAAGTAACTCGTTTGGACTAATAGATTGTAGACTCAACCAAAATGCAATGGCTAAAATCTTTTGAAAACATTTATTTTATCTTGTTTAAACCTTTTAATTTTTTTCTTTCCCTCATTTTTTTGTTGTGCCAACCAACTCCCTTGGCATGGCAAAATGGATGCTATTAAGGTTATGGTATTTGTATTTAAACCTACCATTTGCTTTTGCTTGAAAATTCTAAAGTCTATTCAACAAATATGTTATGTTCTTATCCCACAATCATTGCATTCCATGGGATGAGATCCCATGAGGCGTTCTGCCAAACAGTCCATGTACTTTGCCTGTGCTTCCACATTTGGCAAAACCCATCAACCAGAGCTCTGTTTCCAACCATATTACATTTCATCCATCATGCATTAATACATACTTTTACCTGTTCCAAACTTCCACTTGGCATGGGTTGGGAGCACACTAGCAAATGTGATTTGAATGGGCTAGAGACTCGTTCAATGCTTTTGGTGAAACACCTTATGAGATGATGTTAATTGAGTAACACTTAATATTTTTTTATCATAATCTTTTGGAATTCACTGGATGCTGATAATTTTCCCATTAATTTAAAATAGCTTTAATAAAATTGATTTTATAATATATTTTAAATTTATATTTATTCCTTTGCAGCCATAAGTCTATCAAATTAAAAATGCCCATGCTAAGGCGATGCTCAATAGTGTACATGTACAATGGTAAAGAAGAATCTTTACAATGGAGAAGAAACATCAAGGTATATATATATATAGGCCCCTCTGAGAGGCAGATTGAAGATCAATTTTGATGGGGCCTCAAGAGGTAATCTTGGAGCCTCGGGTGTAGGATGTATCATCCACAACGAGGAGGGAATCCTCATCTAGACGACATCAATTAAAATTGGTTTTGGAACCAATAATGAGGTGGAAATGATTGCTTTAAGAGAAGTGTTGAAGATATGCATTCATAAAGGAATACATGATGTCAATATCAAAGGTGATTCCCTTATTTGCATCAACATCATCAAAAGAAATGAGATCTCAAATTAGAAGTTACAGAAATTGTTAATAGAAACAAGGGAGTTGTTAAATGAATTAAGAAACTTCTCCATCCGTCACATATACCCTGAAGCGAATGGGTTGGCGGACTTCCTCACAAATCAAGGTGTGGATCAATCAGAGGATCATAAAATATCTAACTCAAAGTTTGAGTGGCAGGGGCTGGCAGATCTTTTGCAGAAGGACAATCTTAAGGAATCATGTGATGGCCTCTTGAATCCAATGGCAAGGATTTGAAGTAACAATTCTAAATGTAAGGAGCTTCAGCCAATCATCATCCCCATTCTCAAGCATCTTCAAAAGGTGGCAAGAGTAGCAGGAACACACATAGTGAAGAGATGGCAGAATGTAAGCATTGTGAGTGTAGGTGCAAATGCTGGCTCAATTCAGATGCAGGGGATGGTTCAGAGGAAGAAGGAGAGGAGGAAGTGGATGAAGAAGAGGAGGAGGAATAAAATGAAGTGGAGGATGAAAATGATGAAGAGTCTGCCGAGGAGCAAATAAGGAGGATTTCCAAAGTGGAAACTGAGGAAACCATCAAGGCTATCAAGAAGGTAATTGGTCATCATATCTTCAGCGATGAGCATGTTTGGGATGGGACTCTATATGAAGAATTCCTTATGAATGCAACACTAATTATGGGGATAAAGTAATCAATGAAACTAATGGCCTACAATTTTCTGTCGGAGGAGCATAGGGGAATGGAAGACAGTGCCCATCAACGTTTAACAAATGGCTTGCAAGTGGATCAATTGCAGTAGTGTTTGATGCATCCACGGTGAGGAGAAACAAGATTACTGCTGACGCTATGAGCCTATTTGGAGATGGCATTCGGTGTGACAATATGGAAGTCTTCAATTATTTCCTGACTCAACATGGTGACTTGCTTTCCCCTGCACAAATAGATAGAGTCTTCAAGTCGTACAAAGGCCTAAGGTACCTCTGGCACTAATGGAAGACAATGTTGATTATGTGTACATGGAATGCTCATTCTGAGCTGATGCCTTCTTTGTGTAATTTTTTTCTACTTTTAGTTTTAATATAAAGGGAGATACCCCTATGGTAGAGCTTGTTGATCAAATATATATATATATATATATATATAATAATCCTTAGATTTAAAAGTGTGTCTGCAATTTTCCCTGATTAGATAGTTTGTGGATAAAGGAGAAATATCAAGGACTATATGTATATTTACGATAATCCCTTAGACTTTAAGAGCATGCGTAAAATTCTCTTTCCATCTAATATATCTTAAAGGGAAAGAATGTTGTATTATTATTTTATTAAAAGAAGGGGAAGTTTTTCTTTCAATTATAGTAGTTCGCTCATTATAAAGAATATGAAGTATAGTGTTATGATTTTCTTTGATTTAGGCTGATTAGCCCTAGTAAACTATGAGGGAATTTTAGTTTGGATAAATGATCCTAGAGGTAGGCATATATAAAACCTACACCGTGAGGATATATTGGGAGAACACATTTGGTTAGATACACCTATGCATTTTGATTTATAACTTGTACCGGTTATGAGTACGTAGTCATGTTTTATGGTGTAAACTGATTTGATGTAAATAGAATATCACCTCCAGTGACACTAACAACCTTATTACCATACATAGATCAACTATGTTATTATATCTTATTTGTTATGTATGTCCCTAAAATTTGGTTTAAAAACTCTAATTGTTAAATTTTTAAAAATTATATAGCAATGAAGACAGGTGCCACATGTGGTTTTGCAAAGAATCGTAAGTTTCCTTGTAACTTACAGATTTTATAGGTCATGGTAGATTTGATTTAAAATAAAATTCTTGGCCAAGATTATTAGTTCAAACAATAGCATAGTTCTTTTTTTGAATTTGCTCTCTGCGACATTATGATATTTAATGGACATTGCATTAGATATAAGTATGCTTGCATGACATCAGTTAAGAATGATAGAATGCTAGTAGTATCATGTTGTACCGGATTCTTCATGCATGTTGCCATGGATTCCTAGAGCCTTGTGATGGGTCGGGCTTCTCCAGTGGAGTAGCATGGGGAAGCTTATTGCTTCATGGTAGGGTGGAAATCACTCCGATGATATTCTCTCTTCTTTACATTTGAGAAGAAAGAATCCAGGAAGAAAGGTCATGTTATGTAAAATAAACAATTTCAAAGTATATTTGTTTGATCTTTTAATGATCTAAGAACTTCCTAATGATGAAAAGGACTAGGTCCCTATTTGTACTCGATAATGGATTCAAGTTTGTATTATTTATTAAAAATATAGGGATTATATGTGATCTAATGATTAAGTTTCATTCATATGATTATACTTTAATATTATATTATTCAAGTACTTAATTCATTGTTAAAGATTAATATTCCTTTAATATGTTTATTTTATTGATTTATTGGGAATATGTTGCAAACACTCACTTACAATATTATGGATTGTGGAAATTTGATGTCTATAATATCTATAATGTTGGGCTTATTATCAACTAGATTGACAAGATTTGTATTAATAGTAGATGATCTATCATTTGAAATGGTAGATTGGACTCTCCTATAGAATTTTGACAATAGGTGAGCCTCAATTTACCATTTGGAGTGATCTATCCATCCAAAATGCATATGCCTCATTGATTTGGTACGCAAATCTTTGACAGAACATTATTTTTTAGAATGCATGTGTTGACCACATGATAGACAAGGATTTATATCAAAACAATCACTAGAGGTATGGCCTCGATGTCCACAATGACAACATATTTGAATTTGATGGGTTTTAGTGCAAATTGATTTTGATTAACATGACAATTTGTCAATTTCACACATGGTTAACCAATAAGTGAAGACTCAATTTGACTATTGTTCAAAATATCTTTAGACACAAATTTGATAGGTTTGGAATATTTCGGAACATAAAAATTCATAGCACCTATATACCCTAGACCAATACAATGTTTGTTGGGTTTAATTGTCTCCTAGACTCGTACAATAGGTGGAGATTCAAGAATATAAGGACTAACATGTAGTGTATCCATGACAAATTTTAACAACACACATTTTAATTTAGACAACATTATTCTATGACAGAAGAGAGGGCTTAACACTTTACTTCAAGATTTTTCTTTTCCTTTTGAGTTTTATTGCTTAAAGAAGAAACACTATTCTATGACACAGGAGGGGGCTTAATGCTTTTCTTCAAGGATTTTTTAATCTTTATTGGCATTTTGAGTTGAACTTCTTGAAGAACAAACATCATTATTGACATCTTTCTTCTCTATTGAGGCATTTGGTGTATGATCTTGTAATTGATTTTATAACCTATTGATTTCTTGCTACAACATCGTGAATTGATTACAAAACTACATAAATAAAGGCTTTTATTGATGCCAAATTTATGATATTATCTCTGTTTCTTGCTTGTTACTTGTTTAGTGGAAAAAAGTGGGGAAATGATAGTTTACCTAAATCGAATCAAGCCCCTCTTTCTCTCACTAACATTGGGAAATAGGAACCGAGCTTTCTCACTATGAAGGATCAAGCTACTGATTCCTATTACGTTTCCTATGCTTGTTGTGACTGATTCGATGATTCAATTAGGTTTTGACAAGCTTCAAGCACTCAACTAGTAAGGAACCCTAATTACAAAGTATGTGATAACAAAATATTTTTGGCACAGCTACTAACAGATAGATCACATAAATGTAGAGTAGGGATCACAGACAGTATGTACCCAGAAATTGAGGGCCCGTTAGACTAGGTTGCCTACCCAATGTCCAGAAAGTTTTCAGTGACTGAAATCTCTTGTACCTGATGTCAGAGTGTCCATAGAGGGTTCCAAATCTAGAATTAAATGACCAGTTAGACTAGGGTGTCCACCTCAGTGTCTCAATTATTTCACAATGCCAAAACTCAAAGTTCTACGATGACTGTATCAGCAATACCTATCTTTCTTCCACTCCTTTCCGCTAGATCTTTTTGAATACAACCTGCACATACAAAAGGAGGAGAAAGATGGTTGTGGCTATATAGGAACTTGCCTCAGTCAAGCCCCATCTTTGGTATTTCTACCTCAACAATAGCCAATAATAAAGATCTATAGATGTGTGTGCTCATAGATCATATGTGTATGTAGAAAATATAAAATCCTAGATGACTCAAGCATCAAGGAAAGATCAACACATTGCTTCACTCAAGGAAACAACAACAACATCAACTCAAGGAGATGATTGCAATGAATACTTGTAGAACAAGAAGGTGAGGCAGCTGTATCTGTGAAGGATTCCTAAGCTCAAATTGGAGGCTTCAACCCTTCTCCCAATTGTACAAAGGGCTTGACAAAACCCTAGGAAGAGCAAGATAGACTCAAGATCTTGATTCCTAATCTCCACCGAATATCTCCATGATAGCAACTTGAAATAACTTCCAAGAGCTTCAACAAAGTACTGATCTTCAATAGCAAAAGTGGCAAAATTTTGGCATAGTAAGCTTGCATATAGATTGTGTGTGTTAAAATGATTTGCAATTTTCTTTAAATAGCTAACCTTAGAAATTCAAATCTTTGAAATAACATCTCGACATCATGTGAAAACTAAAATTTGAAATTAGAATCCCGAGGTGCATGGCAGAAGCCGACACCACCCTGAAATTTAGGATCTACGAAAATAGGTCTGGACAAGGGAGGCAGGCGTCCTAGTCCAGGCCCTAATCTCCACTTAAGATCTACATTTAGGAGGTCCAAGATACCCAAAATCTAAACTCAGTTCCCAAGTTTAGTTAATAGTTGCTTCAGAATACGACATTTCGTTAGTTAGATATAGGTCAATTAGGGTTTAAGTAGACCAAAAACAAAAAGAGAAAGAGGTCACCAAAGGAGAGGAGTTAAACCATGAGAAATTATGTCATTCCATGCATGAGGACAATTTCTGACATAACATTTAGCCGCCACTTTAGTGGCCATATGACATTACGTGCATATGCAACTAAAGGAAAGTAAATACATCAATCATGAAAAGTATACCCAAAAGGATACTGTAGAGGAAGCTAAAGTGTTGTCACACAAGAGGAAGAAGTGCCTAGTCTGTAATCCTGCAAGACCACAAAGTTAGGAACTGCATCCTGCAAAGGAACACTTGTTCAATAATTAAAATCAAATCAACCTGCAACCAATCACACAAATAGGTCAGTCATAAACACTAATGGGTTAAGTGATGAGACATGATGAGGGAGGAAATTGAGGGAGATATATGCCCCCTTGTTTCTACTTGCTTAGTCTGAAAAGGAGAAACAAGGTAGTTATCTATGCACACAGATTTCAGGGAAAGGTGATGAGAAATGCATTGTGAGGGTCAATTTTGCAAACAAAACTAAAGCACAATGCATTGGGTTGGATGGAGGGAAGAACCAAGATTCCAATGCAACAAACAACATGCAAATCTGAGTTCGGCAGCCCAAGATAGAGGCTCATGAGTAAAATTGAACATTTTTGCACCTAGATAGTGATAGGAATTCTCATCCATTTACTATAAGTAAAGGAGTTTTCACTTTTCAACATTCATTCTTGTTATCCCTATGTAGAGGAGAGAAAGAGAAAGAGAAAGAAACTAGGCATGCTGACTCGATGTCCATACCAGCTTCTGAGATTGGAGATACTCAGATCCTGAGTGGCAGACCGATGCATTGAGGTAGAGATAGGGTCTTAGACTTCACTTATGTTGTCATTCTTTCCTATTTTTGTTGTTTTTATCATTATACGTGCCATTTAGAATGCTCTAGACAAGGGTTCCCAAGTAGGACGCCCAAGTTTAGCCAGGGCACCCAAGTCCACTCTAGGCGCCTAGGTCCACTTGGGGCACCCAAGTCCTCCTAGGGTACCCAGGTCCTCCTGGGGCGCCCAAGTCCAAAAAGGACAAGGACCCCAAGGATAGGGCACAAAATGCTTGATTAGATATTGTTTGATGTTCTGATGAGGTGGATTGATTCATATTCAAATGTTTGACCTGCAGGACATTCCTGAGACATGAGAGCACACAGGCGGTCACCTACTAACACTACTTCGAGATCATGCCAGTACCATGTTTGACGAGGAGAGGGGTTTCCTATAGGTGATAGGCCTATGGTAGGTGTTTAGGATGCCCATGATGAGATTCCATTGTAGCATGTTGATGGCGCTCATGGAGAGGTGGGATGCAGATACATCCACATTCCATCTACCCATAGGTGAGATGACAGTCACTCTAGAGGATGTCTATCGCATCCTGTGACTGCCTTTCTGTGGAGAGACAATGAGGATCCTAGAGCATCGCTCGGTGGAGTATACCAGAGAGCCACTTGTATTGTTTGGGTCACATCATCGCTTAGGAAGGATGAGGACATATTACACTCTAATGGCTAGAGCATGGATGCGGTGACATTCCCTTAGTATAGCAGATCATGATCACTACCGTCACCCTAGCGGTTGCACAAGATGGACGAGACACACACCTTCATAGGGGCCTAGTTCATACTATCATATCCATGGAGCAGGATAGGACTGTGTATGTGTGGGGGCACAGTATGATTGTGCACCTCTACCGCGACTTGGGATGTTACGTCCATTATGAGACAGAGAGCCTGATGGTGTGCACCCTGTTACAGGTATGGATGTTCAAGCACATCAGGTGCACACGACCTACAAGTTTCCCCATAGAGCCCATGTGGACATATCCACGATCACATGCTTATGCACTCATGTGATGTTAGAGACATGGTGACTTGTTATACTGGAGAGTAGTATTTGATAGGTTACAACATGGTGATATTGTTTGGAGACCATATCGCGGCCAGAGACCATGGACAGAGCAGCACAGATAGCTAGCCAAGATGCAGAGAGATCGACTGATGACCGGTCGCCTCAAACACATAGTTGTCTAGTTTTACTTTGATAGAGTAGCATGACAGTTTGGATGCAGACAGGATGTTTCTATGTTGTGTCTAAGCTACACACACTCAACACGTAGCGCAATCAAGGTGGATGCCACTCGACGACTGACAATAGCTGAGGTGATGGTGAGTGATGATGATGATATGGAGGATGCAGAGCCACTATCTAATGCAGATGATGTTAGTGTTACCCAAGCGTATCAGTCCTCGTGGCAGACAACACAACCCGCTCCTATCTTCCTTGCTGGTCACCCCACAAGCGATCCATGACCATGGGTCGATCATGGGAGTGACACAGGAGTAGAGGATGATGTGAGTGATTTCATTAGATACTATGATCTTGATGAGGATGAGGATGATGATGATGATGATGATGAGGAGGAGGAGGAGGAGGAGGAGATCCCAACACAGTATGTCTTCAGAGCGAGACCACGACGAGATCACTAGGAGGTAGACGACGACGAGGAGATCGAGTCAAGGCCACGGTCGAGAGCTTGTGGTCCAACCTCTAGAGATGTTAGGAGATTGAGCCGTCACAAGTGAGGGGAGATGAGTAGTCATGTGCCCCCAGCTACAAAGCTAGCTACAAGTTCATCATACCAACATCAGTTCAAGATCCATCTTGGTGAGATGGAGATCCAGGTAAGATATTATTTATGTTGATGTATTGTTTTGATGCTTTCCTATGATGTTATATGTATATGATGGGATATTGATATCAACTTTGTTTTTGTTTTTGCAGTTGGTACTGATTCATGGCATGATTTTGTGAGTCGCGTGATAGAAGAGATAGTTCCTACCAATATGGCTGAGTAGCGAGTGTGGGTGGGGTATTCTCCATAGCACTCTACAAGGTAACATGCATAGATTTTTATGCCTTTTGTGAGATATAGAGTGACTATGGAGGCCACTTTAGATTGTTCTACACAAGAGAGGGATCAAGAAATCCAGAGAGCTGAGCGCACAGAGGCCAATCTCTCGGCACAACGAGAGAAGGCTGTAGCACTACCCTTGTTAGAGGTGAGTCCTGTCGTGACTCAGATCTTACAGACCAAGTTGGATCAAGCAAGAGCTGAGAGAGACAGAGCAGTGTCAGACAAAGAGAGGCCAATACCACCAAATGTACATGGAGTCACAGGGTGAGGTGATGGGGCTTAGAGGTGAGCTCAGGGGGATGTGGTCGTGAAGTGTCTCTAGGAGTCATTCATGGTCCATAGCCACACATGGGCAGCCCTCCATCACACACACACACCACCAGGTCCTGAGGGGACTGGTGATCAAGGTTTAGCTATGTAATGTATCTTATGTGTGATAACATCCCATTTTGATATAGGGGATAGTCGACTCTAATGTATATTCAAACTGATTTATTCATATATATATATATATATATATGATGTTTTCTATTGATGCTTGTAATGTTGTTGATTTATCACTTGTGATTTATAGAAAATACAACTAGTGATAAATGTTAATGATTATGCGGAAATATAATTAATGCTAATGTGATACATACTAAACAATTCTTTGCAGAACATATAGTAAGAATCCACAATGATTAATGAATTTCACACATAAATAAAATACTATGCTATATTCAGTTAATACAAAGGTGATCTTAATAAAGCATGTTTAAACAAGATACAACAATGATTAACCAAAAAAGATGTTATGTTAAATGAATTAAGAGAAAATTATCTATCTTGTCGAAATTGAAGCTAACTAATAAATTTGATTTATGGAATAACATCTAACATACAATCTTAAGCATAAAATTTCTTGAGGTGTGTGGCATTAATAGGTTCTTTAAGCGGCATACCTTATTCATCAACTAATTTATATGCTCCTAATCCAAAGGCTTCAATAACGACATATGGTCCAAGCCAATTAGGGCTGAACTTTCCTTTTTCTCCAAGAGGTGCATTCACATTACATTGATTCTCATATAATACCATGTCTCCAATTTTGAATGAACGATGTATGACATGCTCATTGTATGATCATTGGATACTCTTCTGATGGGCCTTAAGGTGCTCAAGAGCGTTGATACATTATTCATGAAGCATCTCAAGTTCTTGTAATCTTTTCTCTCGTTCCATGCCATCGTCAATAATGTCCTTTAGGGAAACTCTTAATGAAGGAATTTCCAATTCTAATGGCATTATCGCATCAGTGCCATAAAAAATATTGTATGTTGTAGTTTCAGTAGTCGTACAAATACTTGTTCTATAAGACCACAATGCATAAGATAGTTGGGTATGCCAATCTTTTTGATGTTTATTAACAGTTTTTCATAAAATTTGTCTAATAACCTTATTTGAAGCTTCTACTTGGTCGTTTGATTGAGGATAGTAAGGCGTAGAGAAGTGATGTTAGATATGATATTTTTCAAGAAATTTCTTCACGTCCTTGTTCTTAAATGGGGTACCATTATCATAAACTAAGGAGGAAGGTATACCAAATCGAGAGATGATATTATCCTGTATAAAATGACAAATTACTTCAACAGTTGTGGATCGCAGTGGAACAACTTTGACCCACTTCGTAAAGTAATCCATAGCGATGATGATGAAAGTATGTCCTTGAGAAGAAGGTGGAGAGATTTAACTAATCAGATCGAGGCCCCAAACAGAAAATGGTCAAGGTGAAACTTGGGCTCTAAGTTCTTGTGCAAGCGCTCATATTAAATGTTTATGTTATTGGCATTGCGGGCATTTCTTGACATAAGTGAAGGAATATTGTTCCATGCATTGCCAATAATACCCCATATGTAATAGTTTTTGTACCAATGATTTTCCTCCAAAGTGCCCTCCAAAAGCACCAAAGTGAGCTTCTTCTAAAGCTATTGGGATCTCTGAATTACTAAGACATCAGAGAATAACAGTATTATAGCTTTGTCTATATAATACATTGGATAGAATAATATAACACACCATGAGTTTGAGTACGTGAACTCATGCATTCTTAGATTTTGAGTTAGGAATGGTACAATCATGCAAATAATAAAATATATGGGAGAACCATTCATCATGAATCATATTACAACAAAGGTCAGAAACCAAGGGTGCAACCTCATCAAGTGTGGGTGTTTTAAGATTATGAATGATAAAGAGATATTCATCACGAATCGACAAAGGTTATAAGGTAAGTTGCACTTGCCATTACATTTGCATGTCGATTGTCTTTCCTTGGAATAGTGTCAATTGAAAATGATGTAAAGTAGTTTAACAGAGACAAGGCAAGATCACGATATTGAGATAATTTGTCTTGTTTAGCTTGATATGATCATCTTATTTGTCATACAATTAATTGTTAATCACCATATATAGTGATGTTTTTAATGTTAAGATACAAAATAGCACGAAGTTCTGCGATGAGAGCTTCATACTCAACAATGTTGTTTGTGCATGAGAAGTTCAAATAGTAAGACATAGGAATCGGCTTGCCAGAAGGAGGTATTAGTATGACACCAGCACCAAAGCCAGTTTGACATCGTGAACTGTCAAAATATAATTCCCATTTATCATTTGTATCTATATTTAGGATTTGATCATTAGGAAATGTCTCCTAATTTTGTATAGCAAAGGGTGAATGTACTTTAGCTAAATGGTCAGTTAATGCTTGTCCTTTAATTGCTTTTTGAGAGATAAACTTGAGATTAAATTTTGTGAATAACATAACCCATTTAGCAAGGCGACTTGAAAGGTTTGTTTTAGCAAATATGTGTTTCAAGGGATCAAATTTCACCATGACATGTATTTCAGCATTTAAGAGGTAATGCCTCAGTTTCTACCTTGCAAAGACAAGAGCTAGGCACTATTTTTTAATGATAGTATATCGCACTTCATAATCAAGCAAAGCTTGATTGATGTAATATACAGGATGTTCTTTGCCTTCAGTATCATGTTGTGCCAATAAAGTTGCGAGAGCATTATTATATGTTGAGGTGTAAAGAATAAAAGGCTTATCATCAGTAGCAGGCTGTAAAATGGGAGGATTAACTAAATAACTTCTTAAATCTTCAAATGCCTTTTGACTCTCAGAATTCCATTGAAATTTTGAATCTTTCTTTAGTAGTTGAGTAAAAGGTGAGTCTTATCCGTGATTTGTGAGACAAATCGGTGAATGGCATGTATCTTCCCTTGCAAACTATGAAGTTGAGATATGTTCTTAGGTGTTGGCATATTAACAATTGTGTTAATCTTCTTTATGTCTACTTCAATGCCACGATGTGAAACTATAAATCCCAATAGTTTTCCATTGTCCACACCAAAGACGCATTTACAAGAATTCAAGCACATGTTGTATTTCTTTATTCACTCAAAGATTTGATAGAGAATTGTGATGTGATCTTGACAACAAATAGACTTTTCAAGGATGTCATCGACATAATCCTCTAAGATATTATGCATGTAATCATGAAAGATAAGAGTCATAGCCTGTTGGTAAGTTACTCCAGCATTCTTTAATCCAAATGGCATGAAAACCTAACAAAATGTTCCCCAAGGGGTTATAAAAGTTGTCTTGTATTGATCTTGAGGGTTGATGTAAATTTGATTATATCCTCAGAAACCATCCATGAAGGAAAGTAATGCATGGCCAACTATTGAATCAACAATCATATCAATGTTTGGCAAAGGGAAATCATCTTTCAAAGAAGTAAGATTTAAATCCCTAAAATCAGTACACATCCAAATATGGCCATCAAGTTTAGAGACAACCACAATATTTCAAATCCAAGGTGAGTAATCAATAGGGAAGATAAAACTAGCTTGTAAAAGCTTTTCTAACTCTTCCTTAACTAAAAATGCAACCTTAGGATTCATCTTATGGATCTTTTGATTAAACGACTTAGCATCTCGTTGTAATATAATGTTATGTGTTACAATTTGAGGATCAATACTGGTCAGGCATATCTAAATAATTCCAAGCAAATAATTCAGAAAATTTGTGTAACAAATTGGTCATATCTTGTTTTTCTTCAATACTAAAACAATCACCTATGGGTATAACTTTTTCAGTATTATCTTTGTCCATCAAAACTTCCACAGTCCCTCCATTATGTAAAGTATTGGGGTCTATGAGATTGGGTGATTGTGATGATCCTTCAGACTCTTCCTTAGTAATGTTTATCATGTCAGTGGATTTTCCAAAGTATCCATCGATATTTAAACTATAAGGCAATCTCTGCTTGTGATGATAATGAGGAATGCTATCATAAGCTCCCAAGAATTCAAGTATTGCTTCATATTGTGAAAATGTATCTAAAGGAATATCTCCTAGAGGACAATCCATGTCTATCATCTCAGGAAATATCAGTTTTAGTGTTTTTATTTTGTTGACATTAAGAGTAGGATGTTTACGGGCTTTGGTTTCCTTGAAAGGATTATATCTAATGCCACTAGAGTAATGTTGCGAAGCAGCTTATATAGGTACTTGAATTCCTTGTTGATTAATACTACAACCATTACCTACATAGTTGCAATTCTTATAGAGAATCTAAAATCCTTGACCATAAAGAGAGGCCATTTCTCTAGAAGAAGGTGGAGCCTCATAGGTCTCATAATCTGTAGTATAAGTAAGAGTGTTATTTGTGTTTGTTACCAAAGAAACTTTAGGTTTTTGAATAGAGTTCTTAGATGAAATCGATGCAATATTTGAAGTTTTAGGATTAGGGTTGTTAAGCATGTACTCTCCCATATAGGCAGGAGTAAAATCTAATGAACCCCAATCATCACCAAGGAATGCATTTGATTGTTGAGAATCTTGCACAACATTGTCTATGGCAAGAGGAGTTGATGGATCAACTTTCAAGTTATTTAGAATCTTATGATGAACAACTTGCTTTTGCAATTCAATATGTAAACAATTATCTGGTTCAGGATCAGCTTCAACAGTATGAAGTTTATTTTTACAAATAAACTTGATTGAGCGATGAAGGGTAGATGGAACTGCCCCTAATGCATGAATCCAAGGTCTACCAAGAATCATGTTGTATGATAAGGAACCAGGCATGACATGAATCAAGGTAGATAAAGTCACATGCCCAACTTGTACAAGTAAAGTTATAGTGCCTATAGACTATCTTCCCACATTATCAAAGCCATAAATGCTAATTCAATTTGGTTTAATCAAAGAAGTATCAATCTTAATCTTATGTAATAGATTAATACCACAAACATTAAGAGACAATCCATTATCAAAAATAATGCGCTTAATCAATTTTTTGTTTATTGTAATGAAGATGATTAAAGGATCATATTGATTTTGAACTTCAATAGAAGGCAACTCATGTTGTTGAAACAAAATATATGTTTTTGTCACATGCATACAATCTAAAAGAGCTGCCACATCATTCAGCTTGATAGTAGGTGGTACAATCACCTTTTGTAAAATTTCTTGGAGCATTCCATAGTATGTAGGTGAAGTTTGTATAAGTTCCCAAAGAGAAATCTTAGCAGGAGTGGCACGAAGCTTCTCAACAAGATCATAATCTTGACCAACTTTATGTGTTAAATGGGGTGCTTGAGGAAGCATAGGTTGAGAAGCTAGTAAAGATATAAGAATGCTTGATTGTTGTTTGCTTTGTTTGTTATTCTGAGTATTATATGTATGAGCAACCATAGTATGACTACGTTGTTGTCATCTTTCTCGTTGGCTTCGATGTGTTATTTGTTTAGCATAGTTATAGATGTAATCAGGAGGTCGAGAAGAAGGCAGAAGACCTCTAATAGTGAGCACCAGTTTATATTGTGGTTGAACCACATCCAAACACAGGTTGACCACTATTTTCAGCTTCACAGGTTCTTTTTGAGGTTTAGGAACATAGATTGCATTTATTATTCTTTGAAACAACGATGGTTTAGAAGTCGTAGTGGAATATTCAACTGAGATAAAGTCCTCAAGGGCTTCATCTAACATGTATTGAAGTCATCACAACTAAATGGCTCAAGTTTAGGGTTACATGTCAAAAGTGCTCTCTCTCTCTCTCTTGTTGGGAATTAAGGTGTCTCAACCTTGGTAATTTCTTGTATTATTTCATTGTATTTATTTATTTATTGCCTATTGTATAATTTGGATGCAAATCCTATGTTGTCATATTGTGGGAGTTGGCACGGTGATGTGTCATCCTACATGGCATATGACCACATGTAAATTTGTCCTCACATGAGGAGATAGGCATCCCACTTAGTGGTAGAAATATTTTTCCATGTGTCAGAATTTGGAATGTGTGTAAGGGAATATTGACTAAAATGGTCATGACAGATTCCTATGACAAAGTTATGACATGTAAGAGTCAAAAATAGAAGATCCTATGACAGGTATGGACATGTGTCGAGAAGCATCTTTGAAAAAGGCATCTTTCAGTTGGTATCAGAGCCTGGCTAGTTTTGGTTCTAGCTGTTGGGTAGGGGTTTTTTGAGCTAATCTTAGGTTGAGTGGGAGTTTGTGCAAACTATTTTGTATCTTGTTGCAGGAAGGAGATGGCAACCACATCTGGAAGATTAGAGGTGGAGAAATTTAATGGCACTAATTTCAAGTTGTGGAAACTCAAGATGGAAGACCTACTTGTTGATCGTGACCTATGGGAAATTGTATCCGGTGTAAAACCTACATCAATGTCACAAGTTGATTGGGACCTCAAAGATCAGAAGGCTAAGGGTCTCATAAGACTCTACCTAGCTGACTCTATCATGTTGAATGTCCATGAGGAGAAGAGCACGAAAGACCTTTGGAAGAAGCTGGGTGATGTTTTTCAGGCCAAGTCCTTGGTGAACAAGCTTTTTTATGAAAAAGAAGTTGTTTACTTTGAAGATGGAAGATGTAGGATCTGTTGCAGACCATATGAATGCTTTCAACATGATCGTTGCACAATTGACATATGTGGGTGTGAAAATGGAGGAGAAGGATCAGTGTATGACCCTACTTTGTTCTTTGCCAAATTCATGGGATCATCTTGTCATGGCTATTGGAAGCACCACTACCACCTTCAAGATGGAAGATGTGGTGTCTTTATTGTTATCTAAAGAGATGCGGAGAAAGTCTTATGAGGCAGCCAAAGAGGCTCTTGTAGTTCGTGGAAGACCCAAAGAGAAAGGGAAGAAGAAGGACAAGAAAGGTGAAAAGGGCAGATCCAAATCCTGTGGGAGATCCAAATCTCCTGGAAATTCCTAGGCTCTTTATTGGAATTGTGGGAAAATCAGGCATTTCTAAAAGGAATGCAAAGAGGAGAAGAAAAAGAAGAAGAAGAATGCTCCTGATTCAGATTCTGACAAGTCACAAGATGATGGTGATGCCTTCATCGCAGTCCTGGCCACCCATGCATCTGATGATGTGTGGTTGATTGATTCTGGTGCATCATTCCACATGACCTCGCATCGAGATTGGTTTACGAAGTATGAAGAGTTCGATGGTGGAAGAGTGTACCTAGGTGTTGATTCTCATCTAAAGATTGTTGGTCGTGGAAGAGTCTCAATCTGATTCCCTGATGGATGAGTGAAGGGGATTACTGAGGTTATGCACATCCCAGGCCTTGAACGGAACCTCCTTTCTGTAAGTATTTTGAATGATGCAGGTGTGTAGGTTGTCTTTTCAAAGGATGGATGCAAGATGACTAGAGCATCTATGGTGCTTACGAAGGGTACTTGGAGAGGTACTCTATTTCAGCTGGAGGCATGCACTTCATAGTGCAATAGTTCTTCTGACTCAAAGAAAAGAGCTGCAGTCACTTCATCCCCACCATCTGAACGAGCAATGAAGAAATCTATTGTAACACATTCTGATGGTAGTGCACATGCTTTGGAAGTTAAGCTTCCTGCTGAAAAGACTATGTTATGGCATTTGAGATATGGCCACATTGGTGAAATGGGTCTTAGAACCCTGAAAAATAAAAACATCGTTGAGGGGTTAAATGATTGTAATCTCGAGTTTGACTTTTGCGAACATTATGTATATGGAAAACAAAACTGTGTTCAGTTTTACTCTAGTTCTCACAAGTCTTCTGGTGTATTGGATCTTATTCATTCTGATGTGTTTGGTCCTATTAATGTTCCTTCGATTTCCAAATCTGTATATTTTGTATCTTTCATAGATGATTACAGTAGGACATGGGTTTATTTTATCAGAAGCAAGACTGAAGTCTTTAGTTGGTTTAAGAAGTTTAAAGCCTTTGCTGAAAATTAGACTAGTAAAAAGATTAAGTGTTCGAGAACTGACAATAGTGGTGAGTTTTGTTCAGTAGAGTTTGATAAATTCTGTAAAGAGCAAGGGATTGAAAGGCATAAGACAACTCCATACACCCCGCAATAAAATGGAGTTGCAGAGAGGATGAACAAGACACTGATGGAGAAGGCTAGGAGTATGCTTAGTGGAGTAAGCCTTGAACAAAAGTTTTGGGTTGAAGCTGTCGCATTGCTTGCTATCTGGTAAACAGATCTCCTACATCAACTCTTGTTGGTAAGACACCTATGGAGGTGTGGTCTGGTAAGAAGCCTTCAGTTAGACATCTTTGTGTTTTTGGTTGTGAGGCATATGCACATGTGCCTAGGGAGAAACGGTCTAAATTGGAGAATAAGGCTATTAAATGTGTTTTCATTAGCTATGGTGTCGGTGAGAAAGGATACAAGATTTGGGATCCTGTGGCTAAAAAAGTGTTGTACAATAGAAGTGTTATCTTCAGAGAGCTAACACCTTCTCCTGTTGTTCTACAACTAGAATAGATAGAAAAGAAAGAGGATGTGGTTCAGTTTCCTTCTACCCCTGAGAAGACTAAACAAATAGACACTGTGAGACCTAATGATGAGGAGAGCTCTAGCAGCTCTGAAAGCTCAGAAGAAGAAGCAGAACCTCAACCTCGGCCATTGAGGAGGTCTACACGATCAAGAAAGTAACCTGATAGGTTTGGTTATTCATTACTTGATTCTAGTTGTGCTTTTGCTTTACTTACTAACACTGATGAGCCTAGAACTGTGAAAGAGGCTATGGGCATGAAAGATACAAGTTCCTAGAAGGAGGCCATGGAAGATGAGATGGCTTCTTTGGATAAAAATAAAACATGGGACTTGGTGCCTTTACCTGAAGGACGGAAACCCGTTGGATGCAAATGGGTGTTCAAGAAGAAATTTAGTGCAGATGGTAGTGTTGAAAAGTACAAGGCTAGATTGGTTGCGAAGGGGTATTCACAAGTGGAGGGAATTGATTATGGTGAAATTTTCTCTCCCGTTGCAAAGCTGACATCCATTCATTTTATCTCTTGCAACTGCTTATGACTTAGAGGTAGAATAGATGGATGTGAAGACAGATTTCCTTCATGGTGATTTGGAGGAAGAGATTTACATGTCACAACCAGAGCATTACATAGAGAAAGGTAAAGAAAATTTGGTTTGCAAGTTAAAGAAATCTTTGTATGGTTTGAAGCAGTCTCCTAGGATGTGGTACTTGAAGTTTGATGCTTTTGTGTTGTCAATTGGATATCTGAGATTGAAATCAGATCATTGAGTGTATTACAAATTTGATAATGATCGCATTCTCATTATTGCATTGTATGTTGACAATATGTTGTTGATTGGGAATGGTAAGAATATGATTTCTGATTTGAAGTCTCAGTTGTTAGCATAGTTTGAGATGAAAAATCTTGGGGTAGCCAGGTACATTCTGAGAATGGAAATCAGAAGAGACAAAGCTAACAGAAAACTTTGGTTAAGCCAGAGTAAGTATGTGAAGACCGTGTTGGATAAGTTCAACATGGCAGATTGTAGACCATTGTGTGTTCTTGTTTCATTGGGGACAAAGTTGTCTGTTAATGATTGTCTAAAATCTCCTAGTGAGGTGCAGGACATGAGTAGAGTACCTTACCTTATGCTAGTGTTGTTGGCAGTTTGATGTATGCTATGGTCTGCACAAGACCAGACATTGCCCAAGCAGTGGGAGTCCTTAGTCAATTTATGGCTAATCCTGGACGGGTACATTGGGATGCAGTTAAGTGAGTGTTCAGATATTTGAGGAGTACTTTCGAGTATTCCATATGCTATCATGGTAATGTTACAGGACCTCCGCATTTAGTTTATATTTGTGGATTTGTGGATTTTGATTGGGCAGGTGACATTGACAGCAGGAGATCCACTAGTGCCTATGTGTTCACTATGTTTGGTGGTGCAATTAGTTGGATGAGTAAGCGACAACCTATGGTTGCTTTGTCCATGACAGAAGCTGAGTACATGGTAGCAACTCATGCTTGCAAGGAAGCCATTTGGCTTAAGAGATTGTGTTCAGAAATTGGTGTTGATGCAGGACAGATTACGATTTGTTGTGACAGTCAGAGTGTGATTTGCCTTGCGAAGAATCCAACTTTCCATGCCAGAACAAAGCATATTGATGTGCAATTTCACTTCGTGCGAGACATGGTAGGGTATGGGAGGGTAAATTTAGAGAAGGTAGATACTTTGAAGAATGTTGCAGATGCATTTACGAAGCCAGTGGGCACAGAGAAGTTCAGATGGTGTTCAGAGTTTATGGGCCTCTCGACCTATAGCAGTTAAATCTTGTTATTTCTATTAACTCTTACAAGGTGTTCGACAAGTGGGAGAATGTTGGGAATTAAGGTGTCTCAACCTTGGTAATTCCTTGTATTATTTCATTGTATTTATTTATTTATTTCCTATTGTATAATTTGGATGCAAATCCTATGTTGTCATATTATGGGAGTTGGCACGGTGATGTGTCTTCCTACATGGTATATGACCACATGTAAATTTGTCCTCACATGAGGAGATAGGCATCCCACTTAGTGGTAGGAATATTTTGCCATGTGTCAGCATCTTGGAATGTGTGTAAGGGAATATTGGCTGAAACGGTCATGACAGATTCCTATGACAAAGTTATGACATGTAAGAGTCAGAAATAGAAGATCATATGACAGGTATGGACATGTGTCGAGAAGCATCTTTGAAAAAGGCATCTTTAGGCAAACCAAGGTGGACTATGACATGTTGTAAGAGAATATGCTATTTATAGCCTGTGTATGACAGATTCTCTTACAACTATAAGTTATGACAGCTATGACAGATTTTATGACTATTGTAAGAGTCGTAAGAGCATCTATCATAGCCCATTTTTGAAATAGGTGACCTCCTTGGGATGGGGTGACTTGACAAGTGTCAGGAACATCCTATAGTGTTGGACAAGTATCCATAGGTGTGGGTTTTGGTCCATGAGGCCATGTTGGATGCCCATCTCAATATGGAGCCATTTTTGCCTTGTATTTGCTTTATAAATAGGTGCTTTGGAGAGGTGATGGATTATGTGATTGACAGGTACTGTTATGCTATCAAATCATCTCCAGATACGAGTGTTGAAGACTCCTATAAGAGCATTGGCTATGTGACTGTATTGTAACCTTCATTGTTTATGGAATACATTTGAGCTATGTTTTGGAGTGTGGGGTTTTTCACCTGATAAGGGTTTTCCCCACGTATATCTTGTGTCTCTCTTCTTCTGTCTTAAATTCTTGTGTATGTGTTTGCTGAAATATCTCTGTTAGTGGGTTAACATAATTTGTAGTTGTAAATATAAAATTGAATTTGCATTCTCCTCCCCTCATTAGATTAGTGTAGGAAGCAATTTCTACATCTCTCTCTCTCTCTCTCTCTCTCTCTCTCTCTCTCTCTCTCTCTCTCTCTCTCTCTCTCTCTCTCTCTCTCTCTCTCTTAATGGCAACAAGAAAACTAGGACATTAAATGACTCATCATACACATTAAAGTCTTGTAAAAAGTAATCCGACATTATAACATGTTCTAATTAACCCAAGACTTAAATGTAAAGCAAGAGAACATAAACTTTGCAAAAATGAAACAATATAGCACTATGCAAATCACAAAGTTGTAATTTCAAACTCTTTTTAATGAAAATCTAAAGATATCAAGTGAGGTTCAATACATACACTTTTCATAAAAGAGGGTTTGCAATCTAAATGTAACTTAGGACAACAAACTATTTCAGATCTGATGTTAAAAAGGATGCAAATTCTTTAAAGCACAGATGCACCAAAATGTTTAGTGGAAAAAGTGGGAAAATGATAGTTTACCTAAACCAAATCAAGCCCCTCTTTCTCTCCCTAACATTGGGAAATAGGAACCGAGCTTGCTCACTATGAAGGATCAAGCTACTGCTTCCTATTGCCTTTCTTATGCTTGTTGTGACTGATTCGATGATTCAATTAGGTTTTGACAAGCTTCAAGCACTCAATTAGTAAGGAACCCTAATTACAAAGTATGTGATAACAGAAGATTTTCGGCACAGCTACTAACAGATAGATCACAAAAATGTAGAGTAGGGATCACAGACAGTATGTACCCAGAAATTGAGGGCCCATTAGACTAGGTTGCCTACCCCAATATCGAGAAAGTTTTCAGTGACTGAAATCTCTTGTACCTGATGTCAAAGTGTCCACAAAGGGTTCCAGATCTAGAATTAAATGTCCAGTTGGACTAGGGCACCCGCCCCAATGTCCTGATTATTTCGTGATGCTGAAACTCAAAGTTCTACAATGATTGTATCCGTAATACCTATCTTTCTTCCACTCCTTTCCACCAGACCTTTTCGAATACGACCTACACATACAAAAGGAGGAGAAATATGGTTGTGGCTATATAAGAGCTTGCCTCAATCAAGCCCCATCTTTGGTATTTCTACCTCAACAATAGCCAATAATAAAGGTCTGCAAATGTGTGTGCTCATAGATCATATGTGTATGTAAAAATATATAAAACCCTAGATGACTCAAGCATCAAGTAAAGATCAACACATTGCTTCACTCAAGGAAACAACAACATCACCTCAAGGGGATGATTGCAATGAAGACTTGTAGAACAAGAAGGTGAGGCAGCCGTATCCATCGAGGATTCCCAAGCTTAAGTTGGAGGCTTCAACCCTTCTCCCGATCATACAAAGGGCTTAACAAAACCCTAATAAGAGCAAGATACACTCAAGATCTTGATTCCTAATCTCCACTTAATTCTCCATGATAAAAAATTCAAAATAACTTCCAAGAGCTTTAATAAAGTACTAATCTTCAATAGCAAAAGTGATAGAATTTTGGCATAGTAAGCTTGCATATAGATTGTATGTGTTAAAATGATTTGCAATTCTCTTTAAATACCTAACCTTAGAAATTCAAATATTTGAAATAATGCGTCGACATCGTGCGAAAACCAAAATTTGAAATCAGAATCCCAATGTGCACGGCACAAGTTGACACCACCCCAAAATTCAGGATCCAACAAAATAGGGCATGACAAGGGCATGGGCACCCTAGTCCAGGCCCTAATTTCTAATTAAGATATGCATTTAGGAGGTCTAGGATACCCAAAATCAAAACTCAGTTCCTAGGTTCAGTCAACAGTTGCTTCAGAATATAACATTTCTTTAGTTAGCTATAGGTCAATCAGAGTTTAGGTAGGCGAAAACCAAAAAGGGTAAGAGGTCACCAAAGGAGAGGAGCTAAACCATGAGAAATTGTGCCATTCCATGCAGGAGGACAATTTCTGACATAACATTACTGACGTTAATTTAGAAAGATAACAAGTCATTATGTATAATGTGGACATGATTACAATGATTACACACACATCTAAGTTTGGTTCCACCGAGAATGCTTAAAGATAATACAATTGACAACACCTAATGACTTTTATTTTCAAATGGAGATGGATTGGTTCATAATCATTTCGAAAGGTTTCCTTTTCTATATACTACTAGATCGATATTCTAAACCTTTTAATATGCTTATCCTTTTAATATACTTGTCAATATGTGGAATAAGCTCATCCTTTGAATATACTCATCAGTATATAAAATACATATTAAAGCATGTGAGAGAGAAGAGGTACATGACACTTCGGTAGCACATGAAAAGGATTCACCCTATTAATGATAACTACTTAGAAAGAAATTGAAATTTCTTCTAATCAAGATTTATGTCTTACGATAGTGACAAATGGGTAACAAAGGGAAATGAAAATGACAATGTCCTTATTTCTCCCTAGTGATTTATAAGGATGAATCCATAGACATCATTGTTGCAGCTATGTTAGGTATTAAAAGTAGTAGTTCAATTGCAATGACTTGACTTGTAAATGTGAACTAGAGGCATTGTGTATACCACACGTTGTGATTTAATTGGTTTGCAATTTTTTTTGGACTTTTGATTGTACAAAACAAAATTAAAAACCAACCAACTGCTAAAAATGTCCCCCCCCTCAAAATATGCTAAACATGACCTTCTAAAATAAAGTTTCCCCCTCTACACTAATGAAAAATTCCCTTTTAACCAATTACAATGAGATATCCCCCAAACTATTGAAGACCTATATGCACCTCCATGTACAGTGTTTTAATTTTTGTGTCAAACTATTTCAATTATGGAACGTCCCTCCCAAATATGAAACTTTGATCTCAAATAAAAGGGTAAGTGCACAAAGATGGGGGACCAAAAATGGGTCTTAGGATGCCACTTTTTTTATGAAATCAGGAAAGACTAATGTTGGATGAGAAATTGAAGATAGTTACACTCAAAATTTGAAGATACAACAAAAACAAGAGCCGTAGTGCTCCAAATCTATTTTCTAAATTTTTTTTCAAAAATGGTTGAGATTAAGGGGTTCAAAAAGGGGGAGCACACAAATTGGTCGTGTTTTTTTCAAAAAAACATAACATAGTGTCTAGTGTGCTCCCCCAAAAATGTTAACTTTTTTTTAGTATTTCAAAAATCACTTCAATGAGAAATTAGCTAACACCATGTAGTTTATCCCTGATTTTTCTGATAATCTTTTCAAGAATAATTGATTTTTTACTAATTTTCAATGTAGACACATCCTAAAAATAGGAAATTGAGCATGCTCCCCCTAAAATTTTTGAAAACTAATCAAAAATCCATTTTTTTAATACATGTAGAATGGAGTCTAGTTTCTAAAAATATAATTTATTTGAAATTTTGATGAACGATTAAAAAAAGTCAAAAATACCACACTCTAGTTTTTGACAAAAAACGAATACACTAATAAAAGAAATTAAAGATGAAATCCTTAACATACTCAAAATGTGAAAAAAATTATATGGTTAGAAAGCTAAGAGAGAGCTTAAGATTATGGTGGTATGTTTTCTACTTATCATTGAAAAATGTGCAAACCTAATGGGGAGCATGCTCCAGATTATGTAATTTTGTTACAATATGGAAAAACACATCTTTGGACGTCCAAAACACAGTCCAAGCCTTTGGGTTGGAATCCCAAGGCAAATCCAAGACAAAGGCTTGGAAATTACCAAAGCAAAGCATAACACAAGCACATTATAATGTGCTCGCGTTATGGTGAAATAAGAACATCTCTCTCTCTCTCTCTCAAAGCAAATGGAAACAATAAAACTAGGACATGCAAAGAGGGATGAGGATATAAATTGGGAGGATGAAATGGAAAAAAGATAAAACAAAAGTTAATTGGATGGGAAGAATGATGAGAGGAGAGGTGGAAAATAGTAAAATAGGGAAAATTTGGTGGGATCTAAAGGGAAATTGGAAAGGAAAAGGAAAACTAGGAGGTAGATAGGTGAGAGAGAGAGAGGGTAGTGGGGAGAGAGAGAGAGAGAGAGAGTTTTGAGTTTTTCTTTTGAAAAATGTGAGTGCATTATAACACACTCACGTTTTAGGCTCGGTAATACCGAGCCATAATGTGAGCATGTTATAACGCGCTCACGTTATGACTTGTATGGGACCAAAAAGGCATGTGGCAACTTTTTGGTCCCCCATCTTTGTGCACTTACCCAAAATAGTCCCAAACTAAAAAGACCCCCACCTTTTAAAATAAAAATAACACTCCCAAATGAAAATGGAAAAATAGGTTTTGAAAACCATACAAAACTATGGTGGAAGAGATAGGATTTGTTGAGACGGCTTTAGCAAAAATAGGGTCAAATCTTGTGGTCTAACTAGGGCACAAATTTTGAGAGTTTGCATCTTAGGCACAATAATGATCTAGTGATGTTGGATTTATGAAACACATCGGTCAGGGAGAGCTTCAATCACCCAAACGACGTGCTTATTCTTTGGCAATGAGTAACTTGTCGAGAATGAACCTCATCAAAAATGTGACAAATGACAACTTCTCTTTGGATGGATACTCCTAAAAGGAAGTTGAGGCCTTGTCAAAGAAAAATGTTGCATAGGAGTATTTGTTGGTAGTCTTCCATGATGGACATCTAAGTTAGGGCCTCAAATTTAAGCATGAAGTAGTCAAGTTTGTCTTCTAGTTTGATGAAGTCAATAGATTTTGTGTGAAGAAGCAACTAGGGCATGACTTGGGGTACAAAAAAATGATACCAACAGAGATGTATATTCAGATGTAGTAGAGTTGGAGCAAGGGATAAAACAATAATTAAAAATGTAGACAAAATGAAATTGGTACAAGTAAGAAAAATATTGCTTGTGCTCTAATGTAGAGAGGATAGTATCTATAGCTGGGAAGTATAAAGTTCATGTAGTAATAAGTGTGGCAGAATGAGAAGGGTGTATGGGTGCACTCATAAGTTGGGAGAACCAAATACCTCTTTTGAGATCAATCATGTACATTTAGGGGATAAAACTCTACTATGCACATACTACAAATTCAACAAAATTGTGGCAAGCATTAAAAACTACTTTGATACCAATGTAAGGTCTTGGAATGAAATGTAGAAATGATTAATGAATGAAATGGATAGGAATTAGACAACCAAAAAAATATTCAATGAAAAGATTCCATTTATCCATTAATCAAAATGAGACATAATGTTGAAATGTCCACCCTAGAATTTTTTAAATTTTTTTCTTGGGTTTGAATGATTTGTTTGCCAAGAGATTTCAATTCATATAGGAGCATTGTTGAACACCTAGAATACTGAGAAGGGGGGGGGGGGGGTGAATCAGTATTCTCTTAAACCATACACTCATTAAATCATTAATCTATTTCCCCATTCAACAACATTAAAGCAAATTAAACATAGCATAAACAACCATAAGACATGACACACGAACACTAGGATTTTTACGTGGAAAACCCAAAAAGGGAAAAACCATAGTGAGTGTTAGCTGACAATATATTATGTAGTAACAATACCAAATTATAAAGATGCTCACTACCTCAGGGCTCATTGCCCACGACTCACTGCCCAAAAGGACTCACTGTCCAAAATGCTCATTACAAAAAGGCTCACTGCCAAGGGGTGGCTCACTGCCAAAAGAAAGAAGAAGATAGAAGGGTGGCTCACTACCAAAATGAATTGTTAGAATTGAATCTTCAAATTCATGATTATAGCTCCAATGATTCTTAGAAAACTATCTCAAAACTCTTCATCTTGAAAAGCTCTGCTACACTGCCCTGTTCTTACATGTGAACAAGATCTCTCTTCTTCTACACTTGTCGCCTTCACAAATCATAGTCTTTCGCATGTCTCACACACACACCTTCATATTCACACATTAATCATCCAAACATCAAATTGGATCTCATATATATACCCGTAACACTTTGAATCTTCACATTAGGTCAGCCTACTAAGATGAAGTGTGTAGTTAATCAATAGGTAGCTTGTCGGCCAAATTATTCACCAAAATACTTTGTGGACCCAATTAACATTTGAAACACATTCTCATATGTCGGCTCCAACTGTAGAACCACTTAGGATAAAGTTCCAATCAACAAAACTTGCCGCATATAAATCAAACTAACAGGTCAGACTCAAACACAGACTGTCACTGGTTCCGTCTAACTGTCAGATCATAACTTTTGTTGCGGACCATAAGACACTTTCAAAATCATATCAAAGACTCTTCACACATTCCCAAGCATACCTTTAGAATTGTAGAGCATGATATCAACTTGCGACAAAATGCAGACCATCAGAACACATGCCCTGTCACAGTCCAACTCTGTCAAACCAAGTAGTGATATTCAGTAGCTCAAAACTATCATTCTGGTGGACTTCAAACTCTGAAACTCTAGATTTAGAGACTCCATACAAGTGTTTGCAACACTTCAAAACTGCATAACAAAATATGCAACACCGGAGGAATGCGGATCAAAACAAATATGTGTTATGCTCTTATTACCTATGTTCTCTACAATGTCAAACTCAGGCAACTTGAAAGTACAATTCTGAAGATGATCAAGGGATGAAACTTTGCATATAGGATCATCAAAGGATTAGGAATATCATACCAGAACTGCATGACTTGATCTTCAACTACGGACCATTGCCAATCAAAACACTGTCTCTCTGTCACTATGCCTATACTCTGCCAATACTTAGCCAAAATGACTAAGTCTTCTTTGCCTAACTAAAATCTATGTTCCAACCTTGTTCCTTTTCTTATTACCATCAATGACAACACCATAAAATATCAAGCTCAGCCAAATTGCCAACAATCTCCCCCTTTGGCATTGATGGCAACACTTGATGTGAAAAACTATTATGTTGCTCCCCCTTACTCTTTTCACACTGCTCCCCCTAACTTCATGCTTCTCTCCTTGTTTTTAAGTTGTTTTTCTTTTGTGTTTTTCACATGCTTCATTCTCCCCCTTTGACATCAATGGAAAAGGTGTATGATACAAAAATATGTACAAATGACCAAAACTTCAAAACTATTTATACTATCCGCATATATACAGATGAAATCAAATTGCTTACTATTTTTTAGGGAGAATATCTTTGTAGATCTTCTTCAATTACACCAAATCTTCATCCCATCTGACCTTAGTATCACTCAAAACTAATATATTCCCATTAACCTGGGACACCAACTCTTCTGCTTTCTTCACGGTAGCAGGTGCCTCAATGATTTACCTTATCTGTTGTTGCTACTAACCTGGTCATGGATGCAATCTTGAAGCTCACTATCTTCCAAAGCTGGCTCATTATATGTTTGATGACCTCCTTCTGGGTCTACAACTTATTTATGTCAGAATGGATGGTTTCAATTGTAGCCCTTTGATTCCTAATTGCATCTTTCACTAGATCATAATATTTGGATATTTTAGTGATCTAGGCTTACCAACCATCTATCTTGTCCTTTAGATCCTTAGTTTTCTCAGGCCATGTTAGAAAAAATTGATACAGATTGCTAGCTTCTTTGATGGCCATTTCTAAATACTAAACACTCTTATCTAACAAAACTTTTTCTTGAGAATATTTATCATTCAGCTCAACTAATCTCTTGCTATCAATTTCAGCCCTTACCTTCTTTTCTGTAGCTTGTTCAAGGGACTCAAAATGAGAGTTGACTGATTCAATAAATTTCTTCAACTGACTAGTAGGAGCTAATGATGTATCTCTCTTTATTCCAGGCATAATCTTTTCAAACATTGTCATTGCATCTTTAATTAATTCACTATTTTCCATATGAGATTTCAAAATCTCTTCTTGTGCAGTAGTTTGAAAAATTGTCCCTAGCCTTAGTTTTTGTAATGGGGACATTGTGGCAAGGTTAATTGGTCCTTGCAATAGCTCAGGTGCAGTCAAAATATGAGCTTCCTTTTGCTTCTCCAAAAACTCTCTCAAAGAGTCAATTGACTCATTCTCAATAGTGTCTCTTTTGTCTTCTTCACGAGACATCTCATCATCATGCCTTTCTGGAGGGTCTTCTTGAATAAGTTTTTGCTCATTTCCCTCTATTTTTTGAGCAAGATTGTCAATCATTTGTTCATCAACTTCTTCTCTTTGTTCACCTTGGTCCTCAAGGACATTTTATTTAGGTGCCACTTTTGCTTCTTTAGAGTTCTTTTCTTCCACAAGCTCTTTTATTTCTTAAACTTGCCCAGAGCTTACCGGAGGAGGTGTTCCACCTTGATCCATACTTTGTTCTATATTCTCATCTAAAATTGTATTAGGCTTGTCAACATCAACATTTTTTTCCTCTTCATTAGTGTCTACCACAGTTGAGATTTGCAGTTCATGTAGCACATGTAATGTTATCTCCTCAATTTCTTTAACCAGTTTCTCAATATCTCTAGACATTAGAGTATTGACTCTCTTCTTGGTTCTAAATTCATCACTGAGCTTCTTAGTGGCTTTAACTTTTTCTTCACTTGTGATATTTGGGCAAAGTTTCAACAAAACATACTCCTTTATCTCAACATCTTTGGCCATGGCCCCTTCTTTTCTTGCTATCATGATGCTGGCTAAACTCTCTGGTAAGTCATCTATAACTTCAATCAATGCTTTTTTGAACATGTCCAAAAATCTTACCACAACTGCTTCAATTGTTAGCTTATCAGCATCTGAACATTCATCATATGTACCAGCAATTGGCTTCAAGTTCCCATGCTCATCCATTGTATTAATTGTGACCTCTAGAGTCATTGTGGCCTCACCTTTCTTGGTCTCACTTCTCTTTTCCCTTTTCTTCTTCTTATCTTTTCTTTCTCTGGAGGGATTTACTTCTTTGCTTGCAAAAGCTTCATTTGTTTTTGTCTTCTTTGCTTTGATTTCTTCATCAGTCTTTGTCTCTTCTTCTTCTTCTCCTTTGCCTAGACTCACATACACTCTTTTGGTGGCCTTTGCTTTCTTTCTTTTCTGCCTTTTCTCTACAGGCTCTATCTTTTCTTTCTCAACCTCAGTAGTAGGAATTGGTTCAAAGCTCTTAGAGGTGTCTGCAACAGAGGAGGAGGCTCTTGTTCTTCTTGAGCTGAAAGTAGGATTTTCTAGTTTAGATTTCTCTTCTTCCTTCTCTGGAACCTTTGATGTCTGACCTTCTGGAGCACTTACAGCCTTGGAGGCTTCAGAACTGGCTTCTGGTCTTGCCGGAGCCTTTTCTTGTGCAACTTTCTCTTATGTAGCCTTTGTTGCTTGAGCTTTGCCTCTAGCTTGGTCTATTTGCTCCTTTGTAAATCCCTTGCTCATAGCATAATCTTTAACCATCTTTCTATCTTTTCTCTATGATTCTGATTAAGTTTTCTCTAGATGCACTTTGAGATATTTTTATTCAAAGGTTCCAAATCTTTCCTCTTTAGGATCGTTTGGTTTGCTCAACATCAAATTAGCCAAACCAGTCAAGATATCCCCTATGACTTCATATCCCATTGCTAGGACCCACACTATTCTTGGTTCCACTGCCTCCATGAGGTATTTATCTCTATCTGCCATAAACACAATGTCATCTTTATACTTCTCAAGTACTTTCTTAGGAATTCTAACCCTATCCTGCATTGTCTTCTAAAAATTCTTAAAATATCTCATAAAGCTACATTTTATGCATCAGCATTCCCTAAACTCTGTAGATGATTTCTAATTTGTGCTGCTACAGGACAGTGATTGAACCAAACAATATTGTTCATACTTGGTAATTCCTTCATAAAATAGAATAGTAGGAAAATGATCAAAGTGCCATACTTGAATGGGTATTTTGTATCCTTTGCCCTCTTCAAATTCTCCATCAATTGTTGGAGCAACTCACACAGGTCATAATTGACATTCTTCTTTACCATCTCACAGGCTGTGTAGATGGTCGTTGCAGAGACAGAGTTTTCCCTGTTGGAGAAATAAACCTTGTATCTGATCACCATTGATGCAAACCTTACCGTCAGGTCTTCAATATCATTAACAGTTAGTGCTCTTTTGTTAAATTTGGTACCTGTTAATTCCATCATTGTATTATTCTTTATAGCCTTCAAAGCTAGAACTGTTCTGGTGGAACACGTGCCAATGACCACCTTAATGGCATCTTTAGTAATCATATGTGTCATGTCTAACCACATGAATTCGTCATGTATTCTTCTTAGGGTGTACCGGACCCAAGCATCTTTAGAAAAAGCGAGAAAATCAATCCATACATCTAGCTTCTTCTCATGCTTCTTTCAGCTCAAACTTGTCATCAGTTAGTTTGTTCAGATAAATTTGCCCTAATTTCCCTTGATCATACTCTTCTAGGTTTGCATGTATATATGCCCTAACATCTTCAATATGCATGACACCAAATGAGATCTCAGAGAATGCACCATCTAGATTAGTTTCTAATGATTTGAATGAGTGCTTCTTAAACTTAGGGCGGGGCCTCTCAGTGATCTCAATAACATGTGGAGTAGCCATTTTCATAGTTCAATAAAACTTTGCAAGAGTGAAAACTGTAAATAGCTTGATATTTGCTTTCGGTTAGGGTTTATTCTCACCAAACATTTGAATTCACTTTTGTACTCTGCTACTCAAATCTCCTTAGTCTCTTGAGGGTTTGAATGCAATGGGATTTCATTTCAAATAAATCTCCTTTTAAGCCCTTTTCATTGAAACCAAATCGCCATAAATGCTTGATTCAAAAAGCTATCAAATTCTTTCTCTGCCAGTCACAATTGATCTAAATTGCTCTGTAATCCACTACATTAGGTTCTTTTCTGTTGGAATCTTCTTCAAAAGATCTGGCAAAATGTTTTCTAACTTATATCTTCATGTTGAATGTCAGCACCACTTTTCTGGCTAGGGGAATAGGATTTTTCATTGAAGCTCCCCCTGAGCCACAGTCCCAATTCACTTCCTGGAGAAAGTATCTGCACCAGAGGCTGGTGCGGACTCATTCTTGACTTCAAGTACTTCCATCTTAACCGAAATATTTTTCATCTCCTTCTTGGTCTCTGTCAGCTCAACCTTTTGTATCATTTTCTTCCTCTCTGTCTAATTATCCTTCTTCATATTCTTGCTTTTGTAGAACCTTGCAATATGTCTAGGCCTATTATAGTTGAAGCATACAACATTTCTCTGACCATTTTTCCTTCTATTCATCCTTAATCTGCATTGGTTAGCCTTGTGTCCAAATCGATTGCATGCAAAGCAATTGCCATTGAAAGATTGAGCATTCCTTCCATTATTATAGTTGTTCCCTATCTGACTTCTACATTCATTAGCTTTATGACCAATTCTCTTGCATGTAAAGTAGTTACTTCTGAAGGGTTGAGCATTCCTTCCATGGTTATAACCATTCCTTATTAGACTTCTGGATGCATTAGCTTTATGACCTACTTTATTGCAAGTGAAGCACTGACCATAAAATGATGGAACATTTTGATTCACTCTGCTCCTACATTGAATATCCTTATGACCGAACTTATTGCATGAAAAAAAATAACCATTGAAAGATGGGTACCTTTGAGCATTTGGTTGCCTAACTGGTGGTCTTCTAGGTCTGTTCCTTTGATTCTAGATTTGTTTTCCTTTGTCCTCCTTGTTCTCAGTAATTGTTGCTTGGTTTGATTTCAAACTTTCATCTTTCTCAAACCCCAAACCTTCTTTGTTTTCAAGACTCTTTTGAATTGCAATTATTCTATCAAGTTTGGTAGCACTCACTCTGAATTTATCTTCTTGAATCCATGTTTGTTTTAGATCAACTTTCAGATCCACAACTTCTTGTTCAAGCCTTGAACATTCTTCATATTTGTTTTTTATTATTTAATTTAGGCTTTCTTCAACTTTTGCTCTTTCTACAACTTCCACTTTTAGATCATTCAAGGTTTAATTTGCTGATCTCAATTGTTCACTAACCTCCTTATGCTTTTATTTGAACCTCTTGACTTGCTCCCTCAATTTTCTGATGCACTCATATGCTTCCTTGACATTTTCTTTTAGGTCCTTGTTTTCTATTTCAGTCCTTTCAAGATCTTCAAGAGAAACTTTGAGTTCTTCTTCACTGACAAGCATACATTCTTCTTCTATAGTTTCATTTGAATTAATTTCTTTAGGAGGAGTAGAGTACATTTTACATGCCATGTGTTCAATCTTCAAGATCTTCCTTAAGCTGTTAAACTTCTTCCAAGGAACTAGGCTCTGATACCAATTGTTGAACACTCGGAGTACTGAGAGGGGCGTAAATTAGTATTCTCTTAAACCATACACTCGTTAAATGATTAATCTATTTCCCCATTCAACAACATTAAAGCAAATTAAACATAGCATAAACAACCACAAGACATGACACATGAACACTAGGATTTTTACGTGGAAAACCCAAAAAGGGAAAAACCACAATGAGTGTTAGCTCACAATATATTATGTAGTAACAATACTGAACTACAAAGAGACTCGCTGCCTTAGGGCTCACTACCCAAAAAGACTCACTGTCCAAAATGCTCACTGCAAAAAGGCTCACTGCCAAGGGGTGGCTCATTGCCAAAAGAAAGAAGAAGATAGAAGGGTGGCTCACTGCCAAAATGAATTGTTAGAACTGTTAAAAATGAAGGGTGGCTCAGAAAACTGTCTCAAAACTCTTCATCTTGAACTGCTCTGCTACATTGCCATGTTCTTACATGTGAACAAGATCTCTCTTCTTCTGCACTTTTCGCCTTCACAAAATCACAATCTTTCCACAGACACACACACACCTTCATATTCATACATCAATAGTCCAAACATTTAATTGGATCTCATATATATCCACAACACTTTGAATCTTCACATTAAATCAGCCTACTAAGATGAAGTGTGTAGTTAATCAATATGTAGCTTTTCGGCCAAATTCATTCACCAAAATACTTTGTGGACCCAATTAACATTTGAAACACATTATCATATGTCAGCTCCAATTGCAGAACCAGTTAGGGTAAAGTTTCAACCAACAAAACTTGTTGCATATAAATCAAACTACCAGGTCGGCCTCAAACACAAACTGTCACTAGTTCAGTTTAACTGTCCGATCATAACTTTTGTTGCGGACCACAAGTCACTTTCAAAATCATATCAAAGACTCTTCACATGTTCCCAAGCTTACCTTTAGAACCATAGAGCATGATATCAAATTGTGGCAAAATGTGGACCATCAGAACACATGCCCTGTCACAGTCAAACTCTGTCAAACCAAGTAGCAATACTCAGTAGCTCAAAACTACCATTCTGTTGGACTTCAGACTCTCCAACTCTGGATTTAGAGACTTCATACAATTGTTTACAACACTTCAAAACTGCATAACAAAATATGCAACATCAGAGGAATGCGGATCAAAACAAATATGTGTTCTGCTCTTATTACCTCTATTCTCTACAATGTTGAACTCATGCAACTTGAAAGTACATTTCTAGAGATGATCAAGGGATGAAACTCTAGATATAGGATCATCTAAGGATTAGTAATATCATACTAGAACTGTATGACCTGATCTTCAAATGCGGACTAATGCCAATCAAAACACTATCTCTTTGTCACTATGTTTGTACTCTGCCAATGCTTAGCCAAATGACTAAGTCTTCTTTGCCTGACTAAAATCTCTATTCCAACCTTGTTCATTTTCTTGTTGCCATCAATGACAACACCATAAAACATCAAGCTCAACCAAATTGCTAACAAGCACAACATGTATGGTTGTTGGCTAGTATGACAAGATCACAATGATATAGATTTATGTGAAAATATGAAGTTAACATATCCATAATCATTCATGTACTCCGTGGAAATGTTTTAGAATATTTCAAATGTAGATTGATAATATAACCATTCATAAAATATGTACACAAAAGCAATATATATTAAATAAACAATAAACAAATAGCTTTTTGTACTTCATATAGTAAAATCTAAATATATATATTGGTACCCAAAAATTTGATCACATTCAGAAATATCCATAGATATATGAAACTACAAGCTCATTACATACCATTTATTATGAGCTCAAACATGAAGTTGCAGCAAACTTAATAGATCAGCAACAACATTGATATTATAATTGTCCCAAATCCCATGCATTCCTTTCAATAAGAATGCCACTTTCTCTAAACTCCCAATGCCTTCCTTTATGTCTTTTAGATCATCACGTACTCACCAAAATCATAAAAAAATGAAGTGTGATTATCTTGAAAGATATTGGCGCTTCATTCCATCTTATATGCTACAAGCCTTATGGAATATGTTGTGGCTAACTATAGGAGGTAATGCCTATCACAAAGTGTTGCCTTATATTCACAATGCCCTATCTTGGGTCTTCAAAAGGGTGTTGTCTCTTGGGTACTAAAACCCTCAAAATCTTCACCACAACACAATAAATCTCTGCATAAAATAAATTTTTATTTGAAACCCAAATCTCACAAATTATCAAGCAATCCCTCCTGCAAATATAAATATTCGAATCCTACGAAGAATGTCTCTTTCTGGCACAAGAAATCCTCAAACTCCAAACCAATATGATGTGAACCCTCAGTGAATCCACCAAGTGGGTTGAATTGGGGTTTCGTCTTGCTGGTAAGAGTTTGGCCACAGGCACAAATCTCCAAATCTCCAAAGAGAAATAAACAAACTTCTGAATAATCCTCCCCAATATGAGACCCCCATCATCCCTTTTATAATCTTTCTCGGCAAACCTTCCAGAAATTATAATTTAAAATCACTTTATAATTCAATAAGCCTTATTGCTTTGAAAAGTAATTTTATTTAAATATTAAACATTTCTGACACTTTAGTCACTTTATTAAGCATCCATGATTTAAAACTTTTAATTTCCTTTCCAATGAGCTATTACACTAAGTTGATTTTTAAATTATTTTATAAAATTAAGCAACCTTAGTGAAATAATTAAATTAAAGCTCAATAATTCATCCGAGTTGCGGAAACCACCAAAAAGCATCGAAATCAGATTCTGACTATATTGGAAGGATATTGATGATGAATAATGAAAATCAGGGTCAATCGGATGACTTTCTATAAATAGACACTCTCTCCAAGAATCTTGGAGAACACACCAAAAGTCAGAATTCACTTCAGAAAGTGTCATAGGAGTTCTCAAGACCAACTGAGCTCATTTCCAAAACAAAGAACCCTTTTGACAAGGATGGCACTCACCGAGAACCCCAGAGCTAACTACAATGTTGAAGTGACCGAAAATGGGGACATTACAAATGTACATATTTAACAATATGAAAATGATTGTTCGGTTCATCTTCTAGATGAATGTTTAACTTTTGATGTATCTAGGAAATACAAAATTTAAAGTATCATTCTACTACTCCTAAGATTATGTACAATAGTGTTACACATGTTGGGCCATTTTTATCGAACATATGTTGTTCACAACTCCTTATCTACTTTGTTTGATTATAGTTAAAATTATGAAGAAGCTTGAATGACTTTTGAGTGTTTGATGAAATGTCTGTTGAAGAACAATACCAACTAGGAAAATTGTGTGATGCCTATGATAATTGAAGTTTTGAAAGAAGTTGATTTGGATGAAGATGATGTGAAGTGTCCTTTGAGATCCATGTCATCCAACTAATCTTTGCTAACAATAATTCACACCTTACTACCAAAGTTATCCCAAATGTTGTTGAAGATGGTAGTTGTTGCCAAAGTGAATCACCTTGTTGATGAAGTCACACACAAGTTTTTGTTGCATATGTTGTCATTGATGTCAACAAAGTGGTAATCAGAGATGACAAAGTAAATAGTTCAGAAGAGAAAAATACATACAAGTGCGGAAATCAGGAGATTATCAACTAGAATGAAACTTTGCAACAGGTCTGGCCTTTGTATTTCCTATTTGCATATCGGCATATACAATGCACCTTTACCTACAATTGCGGACCCCACCCTGAGTTTGCCAATTTTCATTTTCCAGTCGGGTCCACCTTGTATGTACTCGTTGTATCTTACCTTTGTATATCGCATATGCAATGCAAAATATACAAACAAAATTGCACACAAACGTGTACATACAAACATGCATCTAAACTTGTACCTACCCTTAGTATGTGACCTTTGTATCTGCACCTTGTATATGTCAACATACAATGCGAACATTCAAACAAAAGATGCATACAATCACTTGTGCCTTTATAAATCAAAATGCATATCTTTTCGGGCTCGGGGGTTGTATCTTAGAAATGCATATGCCATTGTATATGTGATTGTATGTGCAAAGATACAATCGCATATACATACAATTAGCGGGCCCCACCCTTTGTATGTACCTTATTTGCTGCTTTGTATACCTGATTGTATGGGCAAAGATACAATCACCCGATATACATTCACCTTTGTATCTTAGCCTTGGATTTTGCCGATGAATATTTACCTTGTATGCTGCCTTCACATACTATCCTTGTATCTCTTTTCCTTGTATTTTTCCTTTGCATCTTAGCCTTGTATGTGCATTGGCCTATCGGTCAGACCACAAACTGAGCTGCCGATACATATTGTCTCGCCGATGATCCTTTGTACGCCTGCCCCTTGTATATTTTGCTTGTATGTTTTTCCTTTGTATATTGCATATACAATGCAAATGTACAAGCAAAACCTTGTATTACCCTTTGTATCTCTCTCATGTATCTGCCTTTGTATATGCAAACATACAATGGAGAATGTATATGCGAATATACATTCAAAAATGCATACACAAATACTAAGCATGAAACTGATAAACCCTGTGATGGAAAATACTTGAAGCTAAAAGATTTCTGGGTTTTTGGCAAAGATTGTTCAGGGAAGATTTTGGGACTTTGGCAAGGCATAGCATGGGATTTTTGAAGAATTTAAGCTTTCTCTCCTTCTATTTAGGCTTTCTCTAATCAGATTTCTTTGATAGGAGGGAAACAGGAATATTTTGGGGCTAGGCAAAATATGACAACATCTTTGGCAACCTCTCAGGGGTGCTTGCCTGCTAAATAAATTGATCAGTGGCCTTATACATCCATTGGGCATGGAGTCAAAAGAGACTGCAACAAGAACAAAGGAGCTAGAAAACTGAGCAAGCTACCAAACCAAAACAAAAAACAACAAGCAAGCATGTATCTCCAAATGAGAATATAGCAAAGTGCAAGGGCACTTATTGAAAGGAAACCTAAAAATTGAAATAAAACCTACTCTAAACCTAAACTAACTAGTCAGAGGTGACCTTAAACAAAGCCATTAACTGGTTCTTGAAAGTAACTGCCCTTCCTTAACAATTTACAGTATTTTTTATGCATGTGGGTAGTTAAAAAGAGGTGAGGGGGAAATGGGCATATGATAAATTGATAAAAACACCCCCCACAAAATGGAGATAAACTCACCTATCCACCTGGACTGATTGCTAATGCTGCTAACTTGTGGGGAATAAATGGGTTGATCCCACTTATTTTGATGCTCAACCTCATGCTTAGAGGTAAGCATGACAAGTGGTGACTCCTCATGATGTGTCTCTAGCTGGGTTAGATGCCTGATTGGGCATCCCCTTGAAGTGACATGTAAATCAATATGGTTGATCTCATGTCTCTGCTCTGATTCTTTCTCTTCTTGCTGGTTGTAATGCCCCATTTGAAGTGTAAGATTTCCTTCCTCCAAATTTTGTTTCACTTTCTATCTCAATTTCAATCTGATGTGGAAGAGTTGGTTCACATGAATGAAAAGGAGGAATGTCTGCCTCTATATTCTCATCTTCATATTCAGGCAATTCATCAAACAAAATAGCTAAATCCTGAAATTCAACCTCTATTTCCTTCTCCAAAACATGTTCAACCTGATCTTGTCTGTCATCTAAGTTTGACAGAAAGGATTCAAGATCATTCCAAAATGAGTCTTCATCAGATCCTCCTTGGTCTTTTGATAAAAAGGGAGTACTTTTCACCTCACAAACCCTCCTTTCCTCATGCTTAATTTCATCTTTCAGCTGCTCCAAGACTCGACTAAAAGAAGGGAGTTCATCGAATAAAAACATGAAATCATTGCTTTTGATATCTTTTTCAAACTTCTCAACCTGCTATCTTGACTGATCATGCTCAGCCTCAACTTGCAACAATTTGTCATTATTTTCAGTGTTCTCTTGTTGTTGCATACCCACAACCAGCTGCTCGTTGTCTTCATCTTCAACATAATCAGGTAGCTCATGAAGTAAGGCAACATCATACATCTCTAGGGTGACCTTAACAACTTTTTCCCCTATGCCTCCATCCTTTAGTTGTAGCTCCTCTGGATTTTGGTTAAGTTGCCTCTGCAGCTGAAGGCTTTTCCCATGCACTCTCTGCATTTCAACCTTGTTTGCTTGATCGGATGCATAAGAAAAGGCTTCAAAAAAACCATAGTCTAGAGGACTCAAACCTTTATTTGGATTAAGAGTACTCACAGGTGCAATAGGTTCAAATAATTTTATCTCTGTGAGTGTAGGAACAAACTGCGCCTAATTGGTTTTATCCTCTTCCACCTCCTCTTTTGGCTCATCTTTCCAGTTACCTTGGTAGACAACAGGTCCACCCTTGAGGATTGAAATAGCATAAGGGAAAGAGGCCTGAATATCTTCTTGAATTTCTTGGAGGGGAGAGGGTTCTGGACAAATTTGTTCTTGAAGAGCGATAATTTGAGTTTGCATGGGAACAGGGGCTTGTGGAGGGATAAAGGCGTTGAAGCCTGGAAACTTGTGGAGTCTAGGTTGTTCTTGGTTATGAATTGGTTGTTTCAGTGGATGAGACCCTCTAAAACTTGGGATATTCAATTCAGGAGACTTAGGAGGCTCACCTTGCTTAAAGCTTGGTATTCTGAACTTGGAAAGCTCTTCTTCAAAGAATGAATTTGGAAAAGAGATGGTTGATTGAGTTTCCAACCTTTGAAATGGAGCCAACAAAAGCCTCTTTTGCTCTTCTTCTGCTAGCTGGATGCTAGAGCATGTTTCTGTTTGTATGTTTGGTGGAGGGTCTTCACAGGGTGAAAAAGATGGCCCTTTCCAACTTGGAACCTTCAAGGCAGAAGGCTGCCTGAAACTTGAAATTATGATAGGCTTGGATTCTACAACCTTTTCCTCTTCCTGATTTTGAATTGGTATGAGAGGATTGGCCTTTACAAGGTTTGGTATTTTGTAACCAGGATGCTTGGTCCAAGAAGGCTGCCATGATAGAGAAGCTTGAGCCACTTTCATAGATTCACTTTGGTTTGAAGGATGGACTTGTTTGAAGCTAGGAACAGGCTCCTGTGAAAGCTGAGGGCCTCTAAAACTTGGGATTTTAAAACTGGGAAGCAGTTTTGGAGGCGCAGAGGGATTATCCTGCCTAAAGCTTGGAATCTTAAATTTTGGGGCTTCTTCCACAGCAGGTTGAGCAGGTGTGAAAGGGAGAGGATGTTTGAAACTGGGAATAGAGGGGATTGCTTGGACCACTGGTCTCATCTGTTGCTCTTGAGCTGCCATCTTGATAGCAAGGTTTTCTTGAAAAACCCCCTCTTGTGCCTCTCACTGCCGGTCACGTTTTAACATTTCTATAAATTCATCGGCCTCCCATTTAGATCTAGGTACAACTTCTTGAGACCATACAAGCTTATGATGCTGGTCATAAAACTGCTGAGCCCGACTGTACCCTGCTTCTCTTTTTTCATTGTCCAAAAGTTTGTCAAGCTTCAGGAAACTACTCATGAGCTCATTGAAAGCATCAATAATCTCAGGGGCAACAACTTGAGTCAGATTAGGAGGGTAGTTGCACTTGTTAGGATCAAAGTAGTCTTCTTGGGGTTGATAATAAGCATTATTAGGCTGCCAAGAAGACTGAATCGGGGTGGGAGGGAGGTAAGCATCATGAGGATGCTGATATTCTGCAGTTGCAGGCTGTATGGCATAAAATCAGAGGCATTTGGGGCCTAGTATTGCTGATATGGGGGCCAATAGCCTGTGTTTGGATTAGGGGTAGGGGAATAGCCATGATTCCCATAAATTTCTGACATTTTGTAGCATCTAAATGCTAGATAATCATAAAAATGTCAGAATTAGAGCGAAATAGATCTGCAACCAAAGAAAACCTGGATACATACCAGAGAGGGAGTCGCCAGGTGATTGAGATACTTCTGGAAGCTAAATAGACCAGGAAAACCACCAAAATCCTGATCTTTGATGAAATTTTAGGTGCTTTCACCAGTAGATTTGTTCAGGAGAGTCGCCATGGTGTTGTTTGTATTGCCTCCAAAGGCTGGTAATACTAGGAGAAACACCAAATCTCTTAGTACTTTGATGAGAAGTTCATCGAACTAGTCCCACCAGGCGTGCCAAAAACTGTTATCACCCAATTTTGCACCCTTGCTGCAGTTGTAAAACTTTAGCAATCTAGAGAAACATGGGAATGATCTCAAAGTGTGGGACCTTGCAAATTGAGATTAGACCTCCAGAGAAGGATGGTTCCTCATTATAAGCCTAATGCTTAGAGGAATATATATAAACCTAGTGCTAATGCTTGCAGGGGAAAAGGGTTAGAAAGAAACTGAAATGAAATGAAAAAGTGATACACCAGATTTAGTGAGCGATGGGGATCTTGGTGTAGACACAATAATAATTTCAATGATGAAGGGGATTCACACAGACTTATGACTGATTGAGGCTTCGGTATGAAGGTTAAACCTGCAGAGGAGCCATTTTTACTCACAGAATAGACTATAACTTCAATTAAAACATACAAATCAAGACACAAGAGAGGCAAGAAGTCATACATATATTAATCATGAAGGTTAGAAACCATTACAATACAGAATATTCAGTAGCAGAAGTCTGACTACAGAAAAAATGACAGCATAACAGCCCAAAATAAAACCATCCTCTTTGTTACATCTTATGTTTATGCATATATAGCATTTGCAATTGACCTAAGTCGGTTACAATCAATTCGTCCCCTAGACATAGTCAGGAAAATATCTGCCTCTGAAGGGACGTCCACCTACAAGAATTCATAGAATAAAAGATCTGGAACTGGGGCAGATAGAAGATATTTTGAATCTTCAATGTGAGCTGCTGAATCATCGATCTGCCCCCATAAATGCCACAAATATCTGCATCTGCATATGCCAAATTGGTCACTGAAACGTCCAGTCGACCGAGCATGCAAAGCTAGATCCATATTTTGAAAGTGAGAAAAATCTACTCAAAAGCCCTCCAAATGAAAAAGGAGGCAAAAATAAGCACTTTTGCCTTTTGAAGCATGTTGAAATTCGCCAGGATGAGGGAGATACGGGTGGTCACAGTTATGGTCAACTGCGTCTTGTATCTGTTTATCACTTTGCATCTGCCTTTGTATAAGCTTGTATCTTGCAATTGTATATACAACTGTAACTGCACTTTGACTGCTAGGCTCATTTTATGCATTCATACAACTTCCCTCCCTTTACATATTCAAATCGCCTTGCATCTGGCTTTATACAATCGCGGGCCTTTACCTTTTGAATTGCCCCTTAAATCAGCCCTAACACGTGGCACCACCTGATTTGCCGTTGAGTTGAACCTGGGACCCATCGCTAAATATTCGCATGCTTTATCGGCCATTGGAAAGACTTTAAAATGAGCCACCGATAGACACCGTCTCACCGAAATACCCCCTTGCATGCCTTTGTATATGCGAATGTATGTAAGATACAATCGCATATACATACAAGTGTGGAACTCAGGAGATTATCAACTAGAATGAAACTTTGCAATAGGTCTAGCCTTTATATCTCCTCTCTGCATATCGGCATATACAATGCACCTTTACATACAATTGCGGACCCCACCCTGAGTTTGCCAATTTTTATTTTCCAGTCGGGTCCGCCTTGTATGTCCTCGTTGTATCTTACCTTTGTAAATCACATATGCAATGCGAAATATACAAACAAAACTGCACACAAACCTGTACATACAAATATGCATCTAAACTTGTACCTGCCCTTTGTATGTGACGTTTGTATCTCCACCTTGTATATGTCAACATACAATGCAAACATTCAAACAAAAGATGCATACAATCACTTGTGCCTTTATAAATCAAAATGCATATCTTTTCGGGCCCGGGGGTTGTATCTTAGAAATGCATATGCCATTGTATATGCGATTGTATGTGCAAAGATATAATCGCATATACATACAATTGGCAGGCCCCACCCTTTGTATGTACCTTATTTCCTACTTTGTATACCCGATTGTATGGGCAAAGATACAATCGCCCGATATACATTCACCTTTGTATCTTAGCCTTGGATTTTGCCGATGAATATTTACCTTGTATGCTGCCTTCACATACTATCCTTGTATCTCTTTTCCTTGTATTTTTCCTTTGCATCTTAGCCTTGTATGTGCATTGGCCTATCGGTCAGACCACAAACTGAGCCGTCGATACATATTGTCTCGCCGATGATCCTTTGTACGCCTGCCCCTTGTATATTTTGCTTGTATGTTTTTCCTTTGTATATCGCATATACAATGCAAATGTACAAGCAAAACCTTGTATTACCCTTTGTATATCTCTCACATATCTGCCTTTGTATATGCAAACATACAATGGAGAATGTATATGCGAATATACATTCAAAAATGCATACACAAATACTAAGCATGAAACTGATAAACCCTGTGATGGAAAATACTTGAAGCTAAAAGATTTCTGGGTTTTTGGCAAAGATTGTTCAGGGAAGATTTTGGGACTTTGGCAAGGCATAGCATGGGATTTTTGAAGAATTTAAGCTTTCTCTCCTTCTATTTAGGCTTTCTCTAATCATGTTGGCTTAGAGGGTTAAATCCAATCATGTAGCTTAACACTAGCTACTATTATTTTTAACCTTTCTTCAAGAAGAAGGAAATGAATCAAATGCACACACCTGATTCCTTCTCATCGTATAGTTGTGTTATGAATATGATCTCATTTAGAAAGATCAGGATGATTATGTTTGATTAGAGTTGGAACTTTATGTCCTAATTTGTCCTCCTCTCTTGAATTGATTAGAATTTGGGGGTTTTCTTTGGTGGCAAGTTGTTGTGTGGTTACACAAAACGTCCCATTTTGCCCTAGCAAAATAGGGACCCAACTTTTTTTTCTTCTTTGCTTGGTTTGTTTTGCTTCCCTTTGCTTTGGGCGGTATGGTAAAAGCACTATTAGATGTATGTCTAGGTCATGCCTTAGGCATATCTAGATCTTGAGTTATGGATCCAAATTTTCAAAGTATGAATTTCCCATCACGAAGCCTACCAAATGAAAGAGAATCAAATTCTAAGTAGGTTTACCTTTTGGAGCACCTAGAAATTCCCTAAAATAAAGAAGTTATGCCCGGTCAAAGTTTGGTCAACTAGTCATAGGGATGTTCACATTGTCTTAATATTCAGACATTCACTAATGTCCCGACACAAGAAATTGCTAAGTAAAAAGGTAATATCCCAACATTCGCAAATGTGCACTTGTCAAATTTAACTCATCGTGCAACAAAACCGTCATGCACATAATCACATAGTATGGATATTCGCGGGTATGGATACTCGATCTCAATATCTGGACATTTTCTAATGTCTAGACATTTCTTGATATCCATAGTTGTTCTAATATCCTAACCTTCTTTAATATCTGGACAATCGTTAATGTCTAAACTTTTCAGAATATCCTGATGATGTGTTCCATTTGACTTTTCAAATGCACATTGGACTCTAGACATTTCGCTTAGAAACTTAACATCCATATCTCCCTCAACATTTGGATGACATCATATGATCTTGTCTCAAAAGGAATATTATAAAATGATGACATCATCTGGACATTGACGGCACAAGATATTTCACAAATCTTAATATCTAGACATTCGCTAATTTCCAAACCTCCTCGAACATCCTGATGATGTCACTTCTCATCTTACTTAAAGAGTCACTTTAAAAGGCTGACGTCATCAAGACATTTAGACTTAGGGATATTTCGTGAACTATAATGTCTAGATATTTCCTAATGTCCATATCCCGGTCTCCTATGAACAAAATTTATAGCTTCCCATGGACCAGTCAAATGGTGCCACGTGGCACAAGTTTGACTTTTCAGACTAGACATTTGTAATGTTCTAACATTTAAAGTTCAAAGGTAAATGCCTTTGGATCTTAAAATCCCGATATCCACCATCAATCAATGTTGACCAAAAGGATTTGATGACATCATATGGATATGCATATTCACATTTCGAAAAGTAAGCACATTGCTTAAATATCCGGACATATCTTCATATCCAGACCTCACAATAAATGCCGCGAAAGGGAGTCGTTGGCCTTTTGAATTTTCAAATTAGAGACCACCACTTGTAGCATTTCCCAAATTATATATAGATATCTATGGACAAATGTAATTCAACATGTAATAAGCCCTAATCCAAGATTTTTTAACACATAAAAGAGTGAATTTCGATCATTTTAAACTCACCTAAGTATTCATAAGGGAAAATTACAAAGCTCTGGAGATTTTACAATGAGTTTACGACGACCATAACCCTGAATGGAACGGTGCAGATGGCACACGATGAATAATAAAACCTGATTGCATAGTGAAAGAACGCATCCAAACATATTTTAATTAGGTTTTAAGTGTAGAAAATAGGTATGTAATAGTAAGACCCTAATTTTGTCATTATTACATCACAATAAAAGGTAAATAGCGCATTTAGGGTAAAATCTTGTCTGCACATGCACATTTTGAACTATAAAATGTCAGGATATTGAGAAAATTGACTCTTAAGCTCGATATGAAAATGTAGTTTGAGATATGCATGTCCGCTAACTGCAGGACAAGATGCAAGACATAAAGAACCAGAGTGAGGCAGAGTTCAGGAACCTTGGAGCCTCTAGTTTTAGATTTGGAAAGATTGGAGATACTCACTTAGGCAACATAAACATAGATGAATGTACCACTAAATTAGTTGGAGGGGATGGACATCCTATTCTACAAAAGATATACAACTGTGAGATGTGGAATGCTATTGGTTCTCCTTATGCAGCAGAGGCCATGGAGTTGATAGTTGTCTGCGCACAAAATTATAACAAAGAGAACAGAAAGGTGGAGAAGGATGGTAGGGTATATGCAGACTTTTCCATCCAGGGTATTATAGAGGCATTCCAATTGCATACAGGTCCAAATTTGTTCAAGATAAATCTTGAGGACTTTGAGAATCAGTATAAGAGCAAAACCACTAACTGCAAGAAAATCATGTTCACATGCTGGAGGGAGCGGACAACAAGGTCAAGGCAGTGGCCAAGATGCCCCAAAATCTATACAAAATTGATTTCACCCTAGAAGTATAGTATATGATGGTTATGCTTAGCTGAATGATAGGAAAACTTGATGCTAGTAATCTCAAGCCATGGATGTATGGGTTGATCAGGTTCGTAGAGACCTTTGACACACAGATACAATGGACATCACTCGTCAGTGATAGTCTAGATGAGGGTATGAAGAGATTTGGAGGTAAATTATGCCTTTTGCACATGTCATCATATGTTGTCTATGCATGTGCTGCACAATCTACATTCTTTGGTCTACAGACAGTGGGTAGAGTGGGAAGGAATCTAGGAGATAAGACCATATGGGATCATTATCCCCAGTTGGAAAAGAGGCCTCCATTCAAGCTTACAGGAGGGTAAATGATTATTTTGTTATGCATTTGGTCAAATTGATGGATAATGACAGAGCAAAGAGATCAAGAGGCAATTGCAAGAAATAGAACTTGGTTTATCAAGTTCCCAACTTTCACCTACCTCAGGATGGAGGGATTCAGTGGGAAACCTCTCGTGTTGCCAAGATATCCCATAGATAAAATAATTCTACATGAATTAACTAGACAAATAATATATTCATATGAGGCATATGTGAAGAGAAATAGGAAGGGTAGTGTCAGGTTTCCCTTGACCATCGGATGATATGTATGTCCATCTATTGATGCAGCCAAGAGTTCAAAGGTAGAATTGTATACGCTTCGATTGCAGCCATTTTCCTTGGCAAGACAATATGATCCTTATCATAGAATGGAAAGATTTGTGAGCAAGAAATTAGTGTTTCAAGTGCACTTATAAGATTACTGGACAGATTGTGCAGATGATGTGGAGGTTAGGAGGAGTTACTAAAGGTTAACTTTGAATCAGGTCCGAACCTTGGACTACTTTGATTTTCCCCCTCAATTACATTCTGATGATGGTATGATAATATCCAAAAAATCTGAGGATAAGCATATTTATAAAGAAACCATCTCCCCTCTTGATTGGAGTCAGCCTGAGGTCACATACATTGACCTCATTACAACCAGAGTTATGGAGCTAACAATGAAGTAGGTAGATCAAAAGTTGGTTTCCCTAAAAGCCAAAGGAGTGGCACTAACTGTAGATAAGAAGAGAAAGAGGCAGGAGTTGCCAGATATTGAGTTTGATGACTTCTTAATTCATAAGAGGCAAATCGTGGAGACCAAGCAGGTCAAGCCAGATTCCTCAAAGGGAGCTAGAGAATTTACTAATAGTGGCATCAAAATGGCCACAAGACCCTCAGTTCAAAAGGAAAATCCTGTCCCAGCAATCACCATAACCATAAGATAGGCAGAAGATCCTAAGGAAACTTATGAGGATATAGAGGATGAGGATGAAGGGGAGCCTTTGATAAGGAAAGGTCGGGATATATTGAAAGGAACAAATATCCCCAAACAAAAGAGAGGACAAGTACCTATAATGAGGGGATCCACTAGTAGGCAACCTGATGTCCTCAAGGAAAGTGAAGAGCTCACCAAAATGGAGAAAACGTTTGCTAGGCAACAAACTACAACAGAAAGAGTTACAACAACAATGGTGCTAAAGGATGTGGAGACTCTATCAAAAGGATTTAAACATGATGTCCCCATCCCCACCATAGTTAAATTCAAGGAAGAATCAACCAAGAAAGCAAGGGAAGAAGAAAAGAATGCTATGCCCTTAATATTGGTGTACATAGGGTTATGAATAGTTGGCTTGTGGCTATCTTAACTCCTAATTAAGTCATATTATCATTATTATATTGTTATTTAGTTGTTTAGGTCAGCCTAAGGCTTCTATAGGGCTATCTAAGTCGGCCTGGGTGATATCCTAGGCATAAATAGGTATATATAGGAGGTAGCGAGTCTCATTTCACATCATATTGAGTATTGTGTTCTTACTAAAGACTATTGGAGGTATCCCCCTCGAAGAGGATTAGGAGGTTGCCCCCTCGAAGTGGCATATTATTATCAAGTATTTGCAGCATATTACTATTATATTTAGATATTGTGCAAGTTGTTTCATTACAAGTGGTATCAGAGCATGATCTTGGCACCGTAGAGGCAAGATTTTTTCTCAACATTGGAGGCGATTTTGGGAAGAGCATAATTTTCAGATTTTAGTGAATTTTTAAAAGATTTTTAAAGGGTTTTTGAAGACCATATTAAAGAAGATACAGTCCAGATTTTAGAGGAATTGAAGCAAAAATAAGCGAGTTATTACAAAATTAGGGTTTCCAACAAATTAGCTCTCAAGGCAGCAAATTTGCTAATTTTTTGGATTTTTTTCTAGGTGAGTGGTATCTTGGCCTTAGTAAGTTACAATAAAAATTTTAGAAAATTTACATTTCATTTGTGTGATTTATTTCAAAAATATTGGTTTCCATCATGACGGGGCCTGCAACAAGAGGCAAAAAGAATGCTGCCACACCGAGGAAATCCTCTAATAAGGATGAGGAAATAATAGAGGATAGTAATCCCAATGAGGAAATAAGTAAGTTCAAGGAAGAGGTTAAGAGGGATATGTGTGACCTAAGAGGAGATATATCAGATATACGAAGCATGTTAAGCGCCTATATGAATGAACCAAGAAAGGAGTTCTTAAGCAACCAAGGTGAAACCTTCAAGTCGGCTAATAATGACACAAATTTTAATACTCCTATGGGATCTAGGAATTTTTTTCCAAAGGTGGATATGTGCAAGTTCGATGGTAAGGATCCTCTAACATGGATAAACCAAATGGAGAATTTTTTTGAAGTACATCAAATCCCATATGGACAAAAGGTCACGATGGCTTCCCTATATCTAGAACCAGATCAATTCATTTGGTATCGTTGGCTTTGTACTCATCGAAGAAAAAAGGGTCTCACCGTCTCATGGTCAATTTTTACAGAAGAACTCCAAGCACAATATAGCAATAGTGTGACAGACAACTTCTTCAGCCAGCTTGCTAATATTCAACAAACAGGATCAGTTAAGGATTATATTCAAAAATTCCAAAATCTATCCTTAAGAGTGGATACAATTACAGAGGAGAACTTGAATGATTTATTCTTGGGTGGTCTCAAGGATCACATTCAACATGAGGTATGCATGTTTAGTCCTAGCTCAGTAAATGAGTCTTTTATCTTGGCACGCAAGGTAGAGGAGAAGTATTTGATTCCTAGAAAGCAAGGGGTTAATATGACAAGAGAGAAAGGATATTCAACACCTTCTCTTCCTCAACCTACTAGGTTGACTCCATAGCAAATTGAGGAGAAAAGAGCAAAAGGGTTGTGTTTCAATTGTGATAGCAAATACAGTCGAGGACATAAATGTAGTGAAAAGAAATTGTTCTATATTGAAGGTCCAAGTGAGGAAGAAGAGGAGGAACCCATATTAGAGGAGGATAGGGAGTCAAGTGAGGAATCACATGATTCTCAACCAATCATTTCTTGTCATGCACTCTCCGGTTTCAGTGCACCACAAACTCTCAAGGTAGTGGGTTTCTTAAAGAAGCAGAAAGTAACAATGTTGATCGACTTAGGTAGTACTCATAATTTCATCAACAAAAAGTTGGCAACTCGTCTAAATTGTTTTATATATCCAGCCCTAGAGTTTCAGGTTTTGATTGCAGATGGGGGTATAGTTAGTTGTTTGGGGAAGTGTCATAGCATTAAATTATCCATGGGAGATTATCAACTTGATACCCCAATGTATGCAATATCCATGGGTGCAGCAGATATTGTTTTGGGAGTACAATGGCTTACTACATTGGGAACAATTGAGATGAACTTCCAAGAACTATTCATGAGATTTCAATCAGAAGGAAAGGTAGTGGAGCTAAGGGGGTTGAAGGTAAAATCCCCACAGATGGTAAGCTCTCATCAAATGCAAAAGTTGCTTAAGAAAGGAGCGGATGGATTTGTGGCCCAGCTATGTTCATTAGAAGTCTCTCAATCTAATGCTCCTACTCATCCAGATTTACAAGCAATAATTGATCATCACTCAGTGGTTCTTGGAGATATGCCTAAAGGACTTCCTCCTAAGAGGGATCATGACCATGCCATACAACTAGTTCCAGGTAGCCAACCACCAAACATCAGGCCTTATAGGTACCCACACATACAAAAAAGCGAGAGAAAAAATTGTTGAGGAGATGCTAGAGGCAGGAATTATCAGGCATAGCCAAAGTTCTTACTCCTCGCCTGTGGTGATGGTGCGTAAGAAGGATGAAACTTGGCGCATGTGTCCAGAATATAGAGTGCTCAACATGTACACCATTAAAGATAAGTTTCCTATTCCAGTCATTGATGATTTGCTAGATGAATTGAATGGAGCTATGTATTTTACCAAGTTAGATCTTAGATCTGGTTATCACCAAATTCAGATTAAGGAGGAAGATATTTGTAAGACAACATTCCGAACTCATGAGGGTCATTATGAATTTTTGGTGATGCCATTCGGCCTTACCAATGCACCATCTACATTCCAAAGTTTGATGAATTCCATTTTTAAGAAGTTCTTGAGAAAGTTTGTGTTAGTGTTCTTTGATGATATATTGATTTATAGCAAGACTTGGGAAGAACATTTGTAGCATGTAGATCAAGCATTACAATTACTCAAAGATCATCAACTCTATGCTAAGCCATCCAAGTGTGCTTTTGGTCTTAAGGAGGTGGAGTATTTGGGACACATAGTTTCACATGAAGGAGTAAAGGTGGACCCTAACAAAATTAAGGCTATCATGGAATGGCCTATTCCAAAAACCATTAAGAAACTGAGGGGTTTCTTGGGATTGACAGGGTACTATAGAAGATTTGTGAAGAATTATGGTCATATAGCAGCACCCCTCACCACTCTCTTGAAGAAGGATTCTTTTCATTGGAATGAGTCTGCTAATGTAGCATTTGAGCAATTGAAGGAGGCTATGTGTACAACTCCAATGCTTGTCACTCCGGACTTCACCAAGGAATTCATTGTGGAATGTGATGCTTCTGGAAATGGGATAGGAGCAGTTCTCATGCAAGAAGGTCGACCAATTGCTTTTGAGAGTCGTCAATTAAAGGGTAAAAATCAGCTCAAACCTATTTATGAGAAGGAAATGCTAGCAATCCTTCATGCAGTTAAACAATGGAGGCCTTATTTAATGGGCCGATACTTCAAGGTTAAGACAGATCATGATAGCCTAAAATATTTTTTGGAACAAAGACTATCCTCTAAAGAGCAACAAAAATGGGTCACTAAGATGTTGGGATATGACTTTGAGATTGTCTATAAGAAAGGGAAGGAAAATATTGTGGCTGATGCACTTTCTAGGAAGGATGAGAAAGATGAAGCCTTATTGTGTGCACTTTCAATATTACAAGCAAATTGGGTGGAAGAAGCCAAAGCAGAGTGGCAAAATGATGTGGCAACAAGTAATCTCATCCAACAATTAAAAAGTGATCCTTGTAGTTCAGATAAGTTTTGTTTGAAGGGAGATATTCTTTGGTATAAAGAGCGCTTGTATCTCTGCAAGAATTCTAATCTTAAACACAAGATTCTCACAGAGCTACATGAGTCCCTAGTTGGTGGTCATTCAGGATTTTTGAAGACATATCATCAGGTCAAGCAAGATTTTTTTTGGGAAGGGCTAAAAGGTGAGGTGCAAAAATTTGTGGTTGTATGTTTGGTTTGTCAAAGAAATAAGGGGGAAACAATTAAGACACCAGGTCTCTTGCAGCCCTTATCTATTCCTAGCCAGCGTTGGGAAGAGGTATCCATGGACTTCATCACAGGGCTTCCCAAATCTAAAGGTCATAATGTCATCATGGTAGTAGTTGATCGCCTCACTAAATATGCACATTTCATTGCATTATCACATCCTTTTATAGCAAGTGCAGTGGAAAAAGTTTTCTTGGAGAATATCCAAAAGCTACATGGTACACCTAAGGTTATTGTCAGTGATCGTGATCCTATCTTTACTAGTCACTTTTGGAAAGATTTATTCTCATGTGTTGGGTACTCAATTGGCTCATAGTTCTTCATACCATCCTTAATCAGATGGGCAAACTGAGGTTGTTAATAAATGTTTGGAAGGATATCTACGTTGTTTCACTTCAGAGAAACAATCTCAATGGGTAGATTGGCTACCATTGGCAGAATGGTGGTATAACACTTCTTTTCATAGCTCATCAAAAATGTCTCCATTTTTGGCACTTTACGGATATCATCCTCCTTCCATCACATCATCATTAAAGGTGTCACCAAGAGTTCAGGGAGTAGAGGACCACTTGCTTCATCAACAACAGGTACTTTCAAGACTCAAGGAGAATTTAGCTATGGCACAAAATTGAATGAAACAACAGGCGGACCAACATCGTAGTGAAAGAAATTTTGAAGTTGGGGATTGGGTCTTCTTGAGATTGTAGCCTTATAAACAAATCTCAATGAAGCAACAAAAAAAGAATAATAAGTTGTCTCCAAGATATTATGGGCCATACCAAATCATGCTAAAGATTGGTAGTGTTGCCTACAAGCTAGAGTTGCCACCAACAACAAAGATACATCCAGTTTTTCATGTTTCTTGTTTGAAGAAGGTAATTGGGCAGAATATTCCTACTCAAACAGTACTACCAGAGTTTGATGAAGAAGGAAGAATAATTTTGGAACCAGAGGGCATTCTTCAAACACGCACGAAGAAGCTGAGGAATAGAACTCTCACTCAGTATCTCATCCAATGGAAGAATTTACTAGTTGAAGAGGCCACATGGGAGGATGAGGAGTTCATTCAAAAGAATCCACACTTGGTTAGCATTGAGGACAATGCTTCTTTGAAGAGGGGGGGCATGCTACGCCCTTAATATTGGTGTACATAGGGTTATGAATAGTCATCTTGTGGCTCTCTTAACTCCTAATTAAGTCATATTATCATTATTATATTGTTATTTAGTTGTTTAGGTCGGCCTAAGGCTTCTATAGGGCTATCTAAGTCGGCTTGGGTGATATCCTAGGCATAAATAGGTATATATAGGAGGTAGCGAGTCTCATTTCACATCATATTGAGTATTGTGTTCTTACTAAAGACTATTGGAGGTATCCCCCTCGAAGAGGATTAGGAGGTTGCCCCCTCGAAGTGGCATATTATTATCAAGTATTTGCAGCATATTACTATTATATTCAGATATTGTGCAAGTTGTTTCATTACAAAGAAAAAGATGGGTGGTCAACCTCTGTCATTGGATAAAACCATTTGACTGGACAGATGATGAGGTGACAAAGTATTTGACATCTAATCCACCTGAAGACTTGCTGAGGCACACAACCCCAACATCTCAAGGCACGCCCCAAGCACCAAAGAGCACTAGAGATGAAGATGAATCTGAAGATCCAAAGACAGTGGTGCAGAAAATTGGCTTGGATGTGTTAGTGGGTACCATCACAAACCTAGCAGCTATTGATTTATCATATGATGGGGGTGATGACATTGATAAGGATGAAATCATGGATAATGTGCAGACCGGAGATGACATAGTTGAAGGCATGGATATCCATACAGAGCCTCATGAGCAAAATGTCAAGGAAATGGAAGGACATACTAAGGTAGATTATAAAGAACAACCATTGTCAACATTTGGACAAGTAGGTCCAATGGTCACATTTGGATTAGAGGGTCCAAAAGATAAAGAAGTGCCAGCATCTGGACATGAAGGTCAGAAAGACAAAGGTGATGGGGAAGAAATAGAAAGAATAGATACTGGTGGTGATCAAAGTATAGAACATTAGGATATTCAAGATCCTAGCCACCAAGGGCTTAATACAGGTAATCCTCAGCTCCAGGATAAACAACATGCACATGAACACAATGTAGAAAAATATCAGTATGTACATGTTGATACAAGCAAACACGATGAGGATATCTGGATGAGTGTGCATGAAGAGATTAAAGAGCCAACCAAGGAGATATCCCAAGATCAGGATATGACATCCAGAGGTGCTGCACAGGATCAAAATCAACAGCAAGTGCATAAGGAGGTTCCCAGTGATGGGGATCAACAACATGATATAAATGAAGATATTCCAAAAGAGAAAGAGGTAGAAGTGCATGATGCTCACATTGAGTAGACAGGCCAGCAAGGGCCTATATCTAGTGCACCACATTCCAGTTGGCACAAGAGGTAAGTCAGCCTCTGGCTCATGATACTTCTAATTTTGATATTTCATCATTATTTTCACTTGCAGTTGCAAAACCCAAGTGCAGAGTGAGGGCAACCTCTGCAATAAAAAGAGATCCATCCACCGAGAAAAGGACAACTCAATTAGCTGTGCCTATAATTGATAAGTATAAAGGAGAAATAAGTGCTAGTGAATTTCAGGTGACTACTATAGACCTAGGGCACACAATTGTAGAGCAAGACATATAAGAATTGAGAGAGAGTACAGATGCAGTTGCTACTAGGATTACAAAGGCTAAGGCCAAGAATAAGAAGTATAAAGGGCAAATTGCCCAACTTTAGGCCTTCATAAAAGGGTTCGTGGCACCTACTAATGTCCCCATCACAACCACTACACCTCTGGCACTAGTATCTCAATAGGAGATAACAGGATTAGATGCATTGAAGCATCAAACACACATGATAAACAATTGGTTCACCAAGTTCCTGAAAGAAGGAGAAGTAATAAAGACATCGTTATCCAATTGGGACATGTTGAGCAACATGAAGAGCAAGGTAGATACATTGAAGAAGGAGGTCAGACAAAGATTGATTCGAAGCAGTCAGGATCTGACTACATTGAAGGACATGCAGAAAGTAGATACTAACACCCTCATGACGAAGAAGATTTTGACACCCCAAACACTATCACAAATGGATATTTGGTTTGAAGACCTGAGATTTGAGGTCAACATTTTGAAAAGATGCAACACAAAAGCAGTCGATATAAGCATAAAGACACATGAGCTTCTAGAGGAGGAATTGACCATTTTGGAGATTTTGGAGGGTGAAGTTAAAGGTAAGATTGAAAATCAGGATGATGAATTTACAATTAAGGCATTCAGAAGCAACTTCAGCTCAGCCATAGAGGATCCTATCCAACATTTTTCAGAGGACACTATTAATGAGGCTAGGCTTTTGAAGTCCAAGATTGATGCATATAATGAAGAGTTGGACAGTAGGACCAATAGGTGGATATCCTTGAAGGAGCAATTGAAAGCTTAGGAGCATGCAACTGAGAAGGTTAAGGTGCAAAACAAAACAAAGATAGATAAAGCCCTTGGTGCATATGAGCTCATCCAAGGTATTGGATGCAGGATAACTGATGAAGGATCCACAGAGGAGGAATCCAAAGAAAATGCTGAGTGAATAGAATGAAGACCAAGTCAAAGATTAAGAGAATATGCCATTTTGCTAGCTGTCCTCAACTAAAGATGTGCAATCACGTGCCACCTTTTCTAACCGTCAGATCATCTTGAGTTGATCCTAACCATTGGATCATTTGTAGCTGCATCCTATCTGTTGGTTTTTCTTCTGAATCAGCATTAGGGTTTGCCACTTCTAATGCACAGGCAGATTCAGCCAACTAATACAGGAGGTTGCGTGAGCTCCTCCCCTTCACTTCTGGTTCTGCCGCACCAAGGGGGGTATCCCTATAACTCAAGATGTAACCTTGACTAGCTCAAAGATAGAAAGATCTAACTTGACAACAACAGGCAGAATACTCTCATGTATGGACCAAGATCTGTATGATAGATCACAAGGTGGGCAACGTTCTTGGACATATATGTCTGGTTAGGGATGAGAGCATGCAAGGGTTTCCTACTCCTAATCCTACAACTAACAGATGGAAGGAAGAGATGGTTTAGTTTGAATTTTGGATGCAAAGCTGGACATGGTGTATAACCTCAACACAGAGCTAGATTGGTGCCTATCCAGGGCTTGGAGTCGGTAGACATACACCTGTGAATGATCAGCATGAATAGCTAAAACTGGATTTCAGGGGGATACACATGATATCTGTCTTACAGATATCTCCCAATAAAGAGTGTTAAGCTGTCTATACTTACGGCATCCCTATTGCAGTAAGAAAGATACATGCAAAACTGGAGACAGAATCAGCATAACACATGCAAACACAGCATTATTCATATAAGATTAACCATGAAATCAGTGGATTCATGCCAAATCGTACAACAGGAGATACATAAACTCACAAGTTTAGCTGTACAGAGCAACCAAAACGAACTGTATTGTGTTACAGAGCCAAAATGTTCAACTTTCAACAACCTTCAAATGAGCAACACAACCTGCTATATACAACAAGGAGGTGCTCAGCCTTAATTACACAGTTGACCAAAAAAACCCGCCAGATACACAGTATCATCAGATTGGCGCTCAAACATTCAATGCAGCAGGTGGGAGAGGAGACAGGAAGAAATCTCGAGCCTTGCGCCGCCGCCTAGGGATCCACATCTTCAATCGGGTACTAGATCCGTCCACACCATCGCCCATACCTCTGCAACAATCGCCATTAATGGCGCACCAACCCGCGGCCTTGGGAAATGTAGAATACTGTGCGTCGCAATCGTTTCCCGCCAAGATACATCGTCATGATATTTGAAAATATGCAGGGTCGAATTATCCCACATGCACCCCGCAGCAACCTCCTCATCACCTTATATACTAGGTCGCGAGCATATATGATGTCGGTGCTTTTGCTCCCGACGACACTAGTATAAACCTTCATCATCATCCTCCAGCAGCATGATATCCTGTTGCTTGAAATATCACCTTGACGTCAGCATCATATCGCAATATCACCTGCATGATAAACGCCTTCATCGACACAACCTGATCCATCGGAGGAAGATCCTCCTGCTTAACCGATACCAAATGTCTGGCCGATGAACATCCTGATGACGTCACCGTCATATCCTGCTGACGTCATCAGCATATCTGCCTACTGCGCACCTCCTCATATTTGGATGACGTCATCGTCATATTCGCAACATTGGGGGATCTTCATAAGATGAGTAATGTTAGAAATATGACCCCCCGGACCTTGATGACGTCACCACCACATGTCGGCATCAGGATGATATTCGGAAGATAACCGGATATTTGGAAATATCATCCTGATGCACAAATATCATGCTACACTGTAGCTCCGCTATAAGATCGGGGTGATATATGAATATGACAGATATTTGAAATGATCACCCCCCACTGGATAATGCATGAAGCCGACAGGCGGATATCTCCCTGATATCAGCATCATCATGATGCTGGAACAAACATACATCTGGGTGATATTCAAATATGAAAATATCACCCCCTCCTTCGGAAATATCATGATGCAGATAGGCAGAGAAATAGATATCACCCTGACATAAGAATGACGTCAGCATCATCAGGGTGATAAAACAACGAACATGAAGTGATAAAACAACATCAGGATGATCTTGACTAAGATCACCCGATGTTCAAATATGATGACCCCGATGAAGATCGGATCATACTTAGGACTTTACAGCAACATCATCAGGATGATCTTAACCAAGATCACCCGATGTTCAAATATCACCCCGGCGAAAGATCATGCAGGCAGAAAATATGATGACCCTCGTAAGCAACATCAGGGTGAAGTCTGGAAACATGATGATGATGACCTCCTCCAAAGAAAATATGATGCTGATGTTAAAACATGCTGAGGAGGCCCAAAGACTTAGAACATTTTTTGGATTTTTTGGGAAGGTGCCTGCATGTTTATATGCTTGAAAACTGACTGCTCATGCAGGCACCAACACTATCCTTGTTCTATAAAAGGATATTGATTGCCATTTTGTAGGGAGACCAAATTGGTGATTTTGTAGACACTAACTGTACATTTTGTGACTTTGTGTTTCCTCATTATTCTTTCTCAGATCACTTGTATATGTGTATTCTTTTTGCATACTTAATGAAGATGGAGAACTTTGATTACAACTTATCATATATCTTGCATAATCTGTGAGTGATTTCTGGATGTGTAACTGTGGATTGTTGCACTCAACAGAGGTGCATTCACAAAGTACATGTCTTCATTCTTTCCCTTTGAAGTTTCACACCTATCATGTGTAGTCGTGGACTGTCTTGGCAAAGCATGGTTTGGTTTTCATCTCCTTTTCATAAAAATTTCAAAGATACATGTGGATCAGTGATTGAACTTAGTTAAAGTTAGAATTTAGATACATTCAATCTTATTTTACTTCATTTCCATAAATAACCACATCATAACTGCAAATAGTGACAAATAACAAGCAGAGACAAAGAAATATGCTCAATATTGAACATCCTTAGCATATTTGAGTTAAAAGCATGTCAATTTGAAAATATCATGCAAAGATTAACAAATAATGGTGTAGAACATTGAAATATATGCTTGTAGGCATAATATTTGAGAGAATTTAAGTGCAGAAGTGAAGAATAAGCAAATTCGAGATAGTTTCAGAAGAATAAATCAAAGTTAGAACAAACTTTAAGAGTAATCTCAAATATTACTGAATTGTGAAAGAATTATGCAAAGTTAGGACATATTCATATAAATATATGCATATCTCAACTAGAGATGGTAGGATTTAACATAATTGAGTGAGAATTCATGCAGAACAGGTGGAATAGAGCAAATATTTGCAAATACAGACATAATTTCTAAAGACAAGTACGTAAGGCCCCAAAATGATTAATAACATTATCACATCAAACCTTTGAGTGACTGTCAGAAGGTCAAGACCTGACTAACGAAGCCTTGGGATCATAAATTCATCCTGAATTTATTGTATCTTTCAAGATGATAAAGGTTTGTTTTGTGAACTTTTATTTGTGTTAATGAGACTAATAATCACATCAACAGAAAGCTTGTTCACTTATGATCCAGCAATCCTCCAAAGGTATTGTTAAATATCACCAATCCTTTACACTCAAAGAAGTAAGGCAAATTTTATGAATTGGGAAATAAGAGTGCGCACGGCATTAGATCAAGTCCACAAACAAAGATAAGATTTGTGCTTGTAACAATGACCCAAATCCACATATATGACCCCTCATAGAGTTAACAAACTATTTTGATCTAGAGGTGAAGCATTGACAATAATACTCATTTTGAAAGAAATCCACAATTCCATACCATATCAAAATAATCTATTTTCATTTCTAAAACTAGACATACTTTATCCATTACACTTACTTTTCTATAATTAACATTTAATTATTAAAAAATTCTGAATTATCTACTCCACACTGAATTAATTAATGTAAATTGAATTATGCCTTGATTAATTAATTCAGTGTGGAGTAGATAATTCAAGGAAAGTTTACCTCCCTTTACATCGATACACAGTCCTTTCAAATTTTAAAAAGCATGCTGTGGAAACGAGCGCATTAACATGATGTGAGCTCCCTTCGATCAATTATAAAAATTGCACAGTATAGGTAATCTCAGTAATCAATTATAATGAGGATTGGGTGGAATATATGGTGCGCCACTCTGAAGCAGCCCATTCGTATAACGTCTCCCTTAGTGCTTGCTTTATAGATCATGGTTACAGTGAAAGTGAAAAGCAATAGCCAGAAATTAGAATGTCATCAAAGGAAAGCTCATGTTAATCAATCCATGCTGTCATTCCTTAGTCTCACTTTCAGAGCAAAATGGAAATTGTGACTGCCTGCGACGAAGTGGAAGAAATGACATTCTCTAATGACCAAAAGGTATATTCCTGAACAATTAAATTTGCTTCAATTATGCACTTTCCATGACCCTTACGGATTTTAAAACCTTGTTTTTCAAATCACAGTTGAAGCAACTTGCATGCTAAGAAAGATTATATGCTTCTTTCTGTTATTTCTTCCTTCCTGTACGATTGCATGTTATCTTTTGAATTTGAACTTCAAGGGAAACATTTGTAATCATTGCAAATGTGATGTTTGGTTTGCTAGCTTTTTATGATTGAACCTTGTATCCTTTGCTTTTATCTAAAATATAGCCCGATTGCCATTCCGATAGGTAGAAGGAAAGTTAGATAAGCTCCTTGCTGGGTGTTAACTCTTTTAAGTTGAGTATTTATTAAAAAATTGGAAGAATGAAATAAATAGCACTGTATGCCAATTTGATTCAACCACCCAGTTTTTCCAGTCTATGAGAAGCATGCATTACATCTCAACTGTGTTGAGTCAGCCTACCAGGTTCCAGTGCAGTTGCAGTTTGCACCACCCAAATGACATGTTAGTGAAAGGGAGTGGGCTAAGTACATTTCCCTGGCAAATTAGGGGTAATATATAACCCTCAGATCTATCATCCGAGTTAGAAGGATCTCTCTATTATACAGTGTAGATCTCAAGGGACATGTCTCAAGTACCGTCCTAACAAACTAAATAGAGAAAGAAAAACATTCTTACATTAAATACTAATAAGGTAAGTATTGGAAAAAATAGTAGATACAAGTCACATTACATTTGAATGTTTAATGGTGCAGTCAAGTGTTGAGGCTCATAAATTTAACACTGCTGTTAATGTTTTTTTGATGTTAAGCCCAGATTGGAAAGGAGGGCAAAATGATAAATTGTATTGCTTCAAAATAGAAAATTACATAGGTGTTTATATAGGCAGAAGAACAGTTTAACTGCCCATAACTATGAAAACTGAAAAATAGATTACAAAAGTTAACCTTGAGGATTAACACGTTAAAATCCCCCCCTTAATCTAAAGGGGTTATCATAAAACCAAGCAGTATATTGAACTGCAGCAGTATATTGAACTGCTCAAACTTCTCTCGGCCAGGCACTTTAGTGAGAATATCTGCTGGCTGATTTGAAGCATTTGGAGAAAAGTCTGCTACTATGACAGGTCTTAAATTGAGACTGACCCTGTTTCTTTGACAGGTCTCAAATTTGTTTGAACTAACACTGTTACCTTGACAGGGTTTAAACTGGAGTAGTGAGCCTGTTGCTTTGACAGGTCCCAAATTAATGAATTGAGCCTGTTATTTTGACAGGTCTCAAATTTTTGTTTGAATCAAATTTGTTTGAACTAACACTGTTACCTTGACAGGGTTCAAACTAGAGTAGTGAGCCTATTGTGGTCGTCATGGTCATACATCAGTGTCTTGTTTTGATCTACGCTCCTGTTCTTTATGTGGTCAACATACTCATACTCATACTCATGATTCTTCTCATTGTTTTCAAAAGAAAGTGCACAAACCTGTATTATGTGTTTCAAATCCTTTGTCTGACCCAGTCCCAGGGGAGATATTAGATGCTTCTTTAAATATTGCAATTGTGCCACCTTTGACAGAGATTGAAATAGATACTCCAAATACAACTATGTTAAATGTTGTTGAAGCTTCTATTGGTTATGACAATGTTTTTGGTGACGACAATGTTATTGGTGATAACAAAATTGATTATGCTCATCTTCATAGTGTTATGGATTCCCATTATGTTCAACATGCCTTTGATGGTTTTTATGACAATGAAGCAATACAATTTATCATTTTGCCCTCCTTTCCAATCTGGGCCTAACAGTGTTATTAGAACCAGGCTAGTCCATTGTCGGTCCGTGTGTGGCTTATTTCCAACACCCCCCCTTAAGCCACACTATAGGTGCTTGGGGCTCCTAGCCTGGCTCTGATACCAATTGTTGAACTTTTCGTTAAAAAAAAAAACTTCGATTTGTCATAAAAAATAACTAACTGATTTGAACCCAACCAAATCTGCACCAAATATAAATTTATGAAAAAAACATAAATCCACAAAAATGACATAGATGACACTGGGTATCAGAATCTCTTCACGGCTTGTGTAGACAAATCCAAAAATATAGACCTCCATATTAGAAGACAAGATAGGAACTACATGTGTGGAGTCTACCACCAAAACTGGAGCTACCAAAACACTAGAAGAAGAATGTTCATGAATCCTCCCTTCGCCTAACAGAAGGGCATTCACCCCATAGACCACTTTTTTCAAAGACAATTATTCGAGACTAGAAATTTTCTGCTTAAAACCAGATTTAAAAAGTAAAACATGTGAAAGATGATTTTTGCGCCAAGTGGTCAAAGAAGAATCCTAAAAAAACCTTGGGATTGAGAGGGAAACTTCCTACCATATTTTCTTGAGCCTATCCCCAATGGATTCATGAAACACACCCAAGGATGGGCAAAGCCTCATTTCTCCACTAGGGCTACTCGATCACTATTGTTTCTTGTTTTTAGTGGATAGTGGAATGCTACACGAAAACACTAGATAGATGCATATCAAGGTTGGAGTATTGGTTTTTAAGTTGAACAATAAAGAGGTTCTTTGGTTTGAGGTGCGATGCCAACTAAAGTTAAACCATTAATTTGAACAAATTGGTCCTGGAATACAAGCGCAACAAGAATGTCTTCAGGGGAGTCAAGATGTTGTTTCATAGAAATTCCTACAATGAAGGAGCCCTTTGATATAGCCAAGTTTCAAGATTATTTTCGGTATGCACATTCCTATTTTTTTAGGTAATTAGATCAGATATTGACACAACTATTCGAGAGGCAACATTAGCTTACATGCGTGACAACCAAAGTCCACTCATGAATATTGTTGGCCTACGCCCGAATATGCTAAATCTGTGCCCATTGTTCACCCTCTTCCATGTTTAACCCATCATTGATAATTGATCTGAGATTTATTTTTAACGGGCTCCATTAAAAATTTTGTGCTTCGCATCTTGTATTGTGCCTCTATGAAATCTTTGTTCATATTTTTGAGCTTCATGTTTTGTCATGGTGTCTCATTGAAATGTTTGAGTTGTAGGTTGTAATTGTTTCATATCTTTCCCCGGGCTTATGTCTTGTCACCTTATTTTCATTTGGACCTAGGCATGTAATAAATTGTGGTCTAAATTATTCTCATATTTGACTTTTTGTTTGATTCTAAAGACCTCACTTGGTGACACTTGGCGTGCTCTCGTATTCTAGGGAGGTTGTTAGGGCTTAAAGATTTTTGTGGTTCGCTATTGGTTACTAAAGAGAAGTTGTCAATGGGATCCACATTGTCAATCTCCCTCGGATCTGACAGTTCACGCACCGTCAAGAAGTGTTAGGATATATTGTTAGAATAGAGTAGCAACCGTCTGATCATGTTTTGATCTAACGGCTTGTGCACCACAGAAAAGTTGTCAGTCTAACATCTAAATACTGTTGCACCATTGATTGGCTTGTTTCCTTGTCAGTGGGTAGTGGGTCCTTGCCCTTATATCCTTTGTTTATGTGTGTATGGATCATGTTAGTTCAGGATGTGTGGGAGCAATTAATCTTCATGTTGAGGTGGAAGATCATGAGGTTGAGCAACCCCAAGTGGTGTTAGAGCTCCTTATCTCTCCTAGGTTGCGCTAACCATCGGATTTTTTTGTGCAGTGTAATATCCCCAATGGGATCTGCCCTAAATTCTGATTTTTATTTTCTGATTTCTGCCCTAGATTTCTGCACTTTAGAATTCTGCTCCAAACCCTAGAATTCTGATTTATTTTTCTGATTGCAAACAAGTGTGGACAGCGAACATATATGCATCCAAAATACTCAAATAATATGCCAATATGGAACCCTTATGATAATATCTTCAATCATGAACTTAATCACAAGATATGAACATCCACAATGCAACAAACATAGGAAACAAATCTGATTTCTGATTATATCAGACTGCTGCTACAAATCAGAATATCTGAATATGCAATTACATCAAATACATAGACTCAAACATGCCAAATATATCCCAGAAATCTGCCCTTACAATTCAGACCTAATAATAGGTTTGTACATACCAAATGATGAACAATGATGCTCCACAAACCCTTCTAAATGATGGCGCTTGGGCTGCTGTTAGAGTTAGGGTTTAGAAACGCTCAACAATGATGAAGTTGCCTCCAAATGCCAAGTCGCTCTTCTCTAGGTGTGGCGCTCCAAACTAGGGCAAGCCCTAATGCAATGAACATACAAAATGCCACAAGTATGATCTTCCAAGTGTGGCGCTCAAGTCTGATCTGAAATCTGATTTTATCTTCACTTCTCCAAATTGTATTTGGCACAAATCTCACAATTTGGCCTTAGGGTTTCTATAGAAACAAATATGGTTTTGTCGCTCCTTCTCTTGCAAATCTCCAATGAAGTACAATTATGAACTCCGTATGAGTCCACCTCCAAGATGTGATTGGGTTTTCGTCCAATCCACCTATCTTCCTTAGGGTTTTCATCCTAGGAAGGTCCTGAACCAAAAGTTGCAGCCAAGGGAGATAAATCTCAAAGAAAAGGATATGAATGAATGATGATGAAATGAGATCATAACACCTTATATTTATACATGATTTTATCTCCTCCTCAAGCTGGCCGACCTCATGAGATATTTCCTTTTTATTTTCTTTTTATTTCTTTCTCTCTAGACCGACCTCCTTTTGGGCGCCCAAACATAAGAAATATCATTATTTTATTTTATGCTATTTTTCCCAACTTGGGTGAACCTCTTAGGCACATGGTGCAACATATTTTTGACCTCAAATGAAGTCGTCCTCCTCAAGGAAAAACATCATAAATTATTCTTATTTTCCAAAGGTGTTTTCCATATTTTCTTCTATTTTTCATTCTCCTCCTTGGTTGCTCCACATTAGGGCAAATTATTTTATTAGTATTGACTTCATAAAAAATCTGACAAAAATATGCCAAGTCATCTTCCATAATCATTCTGGCCTACAAAATAAGTGTGAAATCTCGCCAATTAGGTCATTCCTTGAGCCCTTCGGCTTAGCCTACGGGAATAGGATAGGCTAGCCAACTCCACTGGGTAATCACTCTGAAAATGGGGACATTACATGCAGAATTGGATCTACCATCTGTGCAAGCTTGTGTGCTCCATGTTATATGGCGGGCCTTTGCATTACGCTATTGGCTCATGCATTTTGGTGGCATTGTGGTGGGCCCCCTAGGCTCTATGCGTGATTTGATGTCATTGGGTTTGTGGAACCATTGGATCTTGTGTTGATATGGATTGTGTGGTCTGCACATGTGTGATTGGTTGTCAATGAAGCTTTTGCTTCCTATTGCGCCATTAGTCAATCTTCCTCCATGTCACTTGTGGAGGGACTCCTTTTGTTTGTGTGCGCCAAACTGATGTCAGCAAAATGTTTTTATTGGCTTGGATGTTAAGTGGTGGTCTTAGGTGCTCAATGCAGAATGGGTGATACTAGTAGGTGGCAATGTGGTGCCTTCCTGCACTCTCGTGGTTTGTCAGAATTTCTGTGTTCTTAGTGTTGCACTATTGGTTGGCTTGCAACCATGTCCTCCTTTGGGGGGTTTGTTCTCTTTTGCTTGTGTGGCCATGAATTAATAAATATGATGATGATATAATTAGGCACATGTGGCGTGTCTGTGCATCTCTAGAGGGTTGATAGTCTTTTGCTTTTGAGTTGTTGCACTATTGGCCAAAGAAAATTCTTCATGACCAAAGGGTACTAGTATGTTATAATTCTTTGATATCTAAAGTGCACAAGCTCCATTGATCTTGTGATGAATTGTATGATCCAATGTCCCACACAACTTTGTGGAGCGAGTTCCTACTGTGTCAGAGTGGGGTTGTGGGGACCCTTAGATCTCATTTGTGTTCAACAACTCTCGTGCAACAAGGTGATATGTTGCTAGCTCATTGTTATTGGCGGACATGAGTATGCGTTGGCGATCTTGTGGGCTTGAGGATGTTTGTGCTCAATGATTAATGGCATAGGGGTTTATGATGAAGTGTAGTGCTATGGTATAGTGGGCTCAAATGATTTTTATTGGTCCTTCAAACCAATCAACGATATCATTGTTTGTGATTGTGTGTTTATTTGGTTGGAACGTTTGTGTTCTATTGCCACATGGCATGATATAATGGTGGTGTGCTCATTCAAAAATGCCTGTAGTGATTTTAAGTGATAGTGCCATGATCAATGAACATAAAATGTTTGGTGAACATGTTGTCTATTGGTAGATATGAATTCAATGCACCGATGGTGGAAGAGCTTTAGGAGGCCTACGACGGCTGGTGTAAAACTATGTATGGTCAATTTGACCCAGGGGATCTTGTGTAATGTCCCCAATCAGGCTTCCTTGGGAAAATGAACAATTGTTATGGAATTTCTTGATTAGATCTAGTGAAAATTGATTTGAGATACAAGATATACATGCCAAACACCAATTAAGAATGCTGATCAACAACACAACACTCATAAATAATTGTATGAAACCCTCATGCATTAAAATTAGTGAATTGTACCAGCAGATCTGATTAATTAATTTTCTGGAATAGTTAATGACAGCAGAAATTAACACATAAAATGCAATATGAAATCCTCGAATCTGATATTTAATTTATTGCAGTTGGAAATTGATTACAAAGTGTTGTTACATCAGTCCCAAAGCCAAATTTCTTAACATACAACTCATCAAACCCTCACACACAAATTGTTATTTGTCAAATCAGCAATAAACTCATTGTGACCAAGCTGGAATGGATGTTGGAATAGGCAGATCTGATTGTGGATGAGGCACAACAGCATAAAACTCTGAAATCACCTTCCTTAGCAGCTTTGATGCATAGTCTGACCTCTTGATGGCTGGAAAGTGCTGAAACAACAATGAATGTAGGTTGCAAACCCTCCTCAAAGTGGTGCCCCACCAATATTGATGGATAATCAACAAGTAATTCGCCACTAATTTCTAAAAATCAGCAATGAAACTTCTAAACGATGATCACCTAATTTGCTTCCAAATCCAATCACCCAAATCATGAAGATTAACAATTGCAGCTCACATGCAATTCCTGAATGGAATTGCCCTAGGTGGAGTTGAGGGTTTTCGTCCTCAAATCTGGTAAAAGAAACCCAAGAGGGTTTTCATCTTCCAAGATTCTCTAACAACCAAGGGTTTTTGTCCTCGGATGTGTAGAATGAACTCGATGCTCAATTCCGAAAAGTAGTAATGTCAAATGAAAACTTGATGATGCAAATGGAAGCCAAGCGCCTCCTTTTAAACATTTCCATTTTTGGGCCTATAATTAAATTCCCTCCCAAATAGTATTTAAAAATATTTTTTATTTTTATTATTATTATTTTATTTAATTTTAGTATTTAAAATACTTTTATTTATTACTAGTGTTGAAAAACACTTTTTATTTTATTTTAATAATATTATTTAAGTTGCCCCTTGAATTAAAAGTTGTCGGGTCCAACTTAAAATAATACTATAATTTATTTCCCTTATTTTTCTTCTTAGCCTACAGGAAATAAAAATAGGCTAGAGGTCTTCTCCATGGCTCTGGATTGAAAAAGGGGACATGACAGTCCGCCCTTCCCAAAATTGCTTGCCCTCAAGCAATTGTATATTAGGATGATCAAGAATCTCGACAACCTCCCAAGTGGCATCTGCAGCCCTCTCAAAGCAAATAATCGCCTTATCATATTTTCTTTCATTAAACATCTAAATACCACACTACCTCCAAACAACATTTAATGGTTCCATCATGGATTTGCCCAAACTTCTTAACTGTATGAGGCCCTTTTGTTTCCCATAATCCAGCATTGGTTCAACATTTTCATATATCCACAATTTCAGTTGTAAACAAGTATTAGCAACATATAAATATTTCGCTTCACTACTTAGAAAATTATACTTGATATCGTCAAATTTAGGATACATATTGTGCTCACAGCTGTAATATTCCCAATGGGATCTGCCCTAAAATTCTGAAAATAAATTTCTGAATTCTGCCCTAATTTTCTGCACTTTAGTTTTCTGCTCAAAACCCTAATTTCTGATTTTATTTTCTGATTTCAAACATGTAATCACAGCGAACATATATATGCCCAAACATGACAAATAAATATGGCAAATGATGCTACAAGTTGATATCCATAACAAACATGAATTACACCATGAAATACACAATGTAGGGCATCCCAATGCAACAACCAATTCTGATTTTTTGTAGAAAACTCTGCTGCTACAAATCTGATTATTCTGATCTGATTTTTACAATGATTTCTAGGGCACAAACATGACAAACAATGCCCAGATTTCTGCACTACAAATCAGACCTAGAAAATATGTTTGTACATACCAAATACATGCAAAATGGATGACAGTTGATCAACCCTAGCTGGGTGAATTCTCCATGAGGTGTGCCTAGGGTTTGCTGCTCCAAATCGCCCTCCAAACAAGTGAAATTGTCTTCAAAGATGGGCGCTCTAAATCTGCCGAAGTGTGGCGCTCAAAGTAGGGTAAAACACTGATGCAATATGCTTTAAACAGCCACCAAAATGCTGTTCCAAAAATGATCTTCAAATTTGAATTTGCAATGAAGTTCTTCTCCTCCAAATGTCATCAATGAAGCACAATTAGGACTCCGTGATGAATCCTACACAATGATGAGCTAGGGTTTCATCCAACTCACCACATTTGCAAGGGTTTTCGTCCTTGGAATGAAGGCTAGCAATATTGCAGTCAAAGAGTATAAACTCAATGAGAAAATGTAATGTGAATGATTGATGAGAAGGCTCCAATTGATCTTATATTTATACACAAATCCTTTCCTCTCCTCAAGGCCGACCTCCTCTTGGCAATCTTTTTGTTTTTATTTGATTTTCTTCTTCCATAGGGCCAACCTCCCTTTGGGCGCCCAAACATAGAGAAATATTTTATGTTATTTTTTTTTAATTTTCTCTTTCCCATCTCCAAGTGGGCGAACCACTTAGGCATATCATACATCATGATTTTGGCCTCCAATTTGGTCGTCCTTCTCCAAGGGAATTTATCTTAATTTATTCTTATTTTTTTCTTCAAACTCCCAAAGTCATTTCCATAATTTTTCTTCCTTCTTTCATTTTTCTTTTCTCTCCCTTGGTCACTCATCACTAGGGAAAATTATTTTAATTACTTTGATTTCTCCAATAAATCCACAAAAAAACACAAAGTCATCCCTTATGATCAATTTGCCCAAATAAAATTGGCTAAATATGAAATCTAGCCAATTAGGTCATTCCCTTAGCCCTCCGGCTTAGCCTACGGGAATGGAATAGGCTAGCCAACTCTGCTAGGTGATCACTCGGAAAATGGGGACATTACAGTCCTCCCTTCCCGGAATTGCTTGCCCACAAGCAATTGCAAACCTGGATACTGCAATATCCCCAATGGGATCTGCCCTAAAATTCTGATTTTTATTTTCAGACTTCTGCCCTAATTTTCTGCACTTTTAGTTTCTGTTGAAAACCCTAGTTTCTGATTTGACTTTCTGCTCTTAAACAATTAATTCCAGTGAACATAAAACACATCCAAACATGGCAAAAATGATGGCAAATGAAACTACAAGTTGATATTCATCATAAGCATGAATTACACCATGAAACACACAATGTAGGGCATCCAAGATCCACAACCAAATCTGATTTTTAGAATAGAAGTCTGCTGCTACAAATTAGAAATTTTGATCATGCAATTACATCCAATGAATAGGCTCAACATGCCTAATTACAACTCAGATTTCTGCTGTTATAAATTAGACCTCTTGATAGGTTTGTACATACCAAAATAACATAGAAAGATGCTCCAAAAAACCTCGACAATGGTGGCGCTAGGCTGCTGCTCCAAATTTAGGGTTTAGGAAACCCTAACAAGGTGAAATCTGCCCTCAAACACCAAATCGCCCTTCTCCAAATGATGACAATCTTCTCTAGGGTGAAGCCCTAGGTCAATATCAACATAAACTCGCCCAAGATGCTGCTCCAAAATGATGTTCCAATGCTGCTCTAAAAAAATCTTCAATGCTGCTCCAAACTGATGTTCCAATGCTGCTCTAAAATGAAATGTCTTGATTGCTCAAACCCTCCAAAGCGTGGCGCCCAAATCTAGGGATTAAACCCTAATGCCTATGAACACAAGCCACAAGAAGAATCTCCTCCAATGCTGATCTAAAATCTGAATATGCAAATATGCTCTTCTTCTCCACAAATCTTCAATGTTTGTGAACTCCGTATGAATTCACCTCCAAGATGAGATTGGGTTTTTGTCCAATCCACCTTATATTCTCAAGGGTTTTCATCCTTGGAATATGCTGCTCTAAAGTTGCAGCCAAAATATATGAAGAAAAGACATGATGAATGATGCCCAAATGACTCCAAATGACTTCATATTTATACATGACTTTTGCCCTCTCAAATAGGGCCGACCTAGCCTTGGTATCTCTTATTTTATTTCATTTTATTTCCCTTTCTTGGGCCGACCTCGTCTTGGGCACCCAAAACATAAATAAAACATTTTATTTTCTTTTAATTTAATTTTCCCAATTTGGGCGAACCTCCTTGGGATCCCAAAATTACCTCCTTAGACCTCTCCTAGGTCGTTCATCATCAAAAGAATTTATTTTGCATTCTTGTGTACTTTCTAAGGCATCATACAATTATCCAAGGTCATTTCCATATTTTTCCTCTATTTTCCTTTCTCCAATTGGGTCGCTCCACCTTAGGGCATCATTACAAGTCATTCTTCATCTTTGCCAAAAAAATGGGACATTGCAGTTACTGCAAAACATCCTCAAGTGGCAAGTCTCTCCATCCAATCAAGCACTCTGTGATCACTCTACTCCTCAACCTGTGGCTACATCTCTCAAAGAGAATATGAAGAATGATATGCAAAGTGAGTTCCGGTGGCCAACAATGAAACAAAACTAGCCATACACACTTGAACTCAATTCAGCTCCATTCCCCAAATTCTGAAGTTTTGCCCCTCCATGCAATTTGCCTGTGTTGTTGTAGGAACAAGAATGCCAAAACATCAACCACAAGTGTCATCAACTCTCTCCCTTCGAAGGCTCCACTGTCCATAAATGCTAAGTCTATCAGAGACAAAGCATCATACATATCCAAAGCCCTAAAGAGAGCCATTCCCACCAACAAGTGATATATGATATGATCTCTGAAGCACAACCACTTCTACCAAACGTGTCGCTGCTCCACTCTGATACAAACATCCCTCAACCAAAGGTTGTGAAGCAACTCACCAAGATCCTTGTGAAGAAATGTACCAATCATACCAATACCTAGATCCCAAATCATCACACCATCGCACCAACCGATAGTGAAGAGATAGCTGTCTCTCATCGTGTCATCATCACCAACTGTCCATCTAAATCTGAATGACCTCATATGGGTGTGAAAAATGATTGAAGCAACAAAGAATGATCTCAAAGAATTGTTCAACATGATAGATCTCGAGCTCTTGCACTATTGTCTTGGACTTGAAGTGTGGCAAAAGAAGAATCAAAATTTTGTATCCTAGATGAAATATACCAAGGCATTGCTTAAGAAATTCAGGATGGAAGATTGCAAGCCCATATCAACCCCATTGGAGACATGATTGCAACTTTCTAGACAATGACCCATCACCTTAGGTGAATGCTACTCTTATTGCCAGCTGATTGGGAGTCTCATTTGCTTGACCTACACTAGGCTAGATATTAGTGATGTTGTTAGTTATCTTTTAAGGTTTATGTAGGAACCTAAGGTTTCACATTGGAAAGCAACAAAGTAAGTTTTGAGATACATTCGTGCTATAGTGGAGTATGACCTAGAATATAAATAGAATTAACGTTTTTCTTTGCAAGGATACATGGGTGTGGACTATGTAGAATCTTTGGATGATAGAAAATCTACTTTAGGCTTTGTTTTCTTTTTGGGATTTGGTTGAATATCATGGGGGAGTAAAAAACAGACTATTGTTGCTCACTCTTCCACAAAAGTAGAATATTGTGTTGTAGGTGGAGTTGTCTATGAATTGATACGATTATGTCACATTTGGTAGGAATGGGTGTACTTGAGACACAACCAGTAGTTCTGTTTTGTGCCAATTCGGGAGTGTTGAAGCGTGTTTGTAATCCAATTTTTCAGGAGCGCACTAAACACATTGAGGTTTAGTGCCGGTACATTCATGAGCATGTGTAACAACAAAATATTCACCTCCAATATTGTCCAACTCAAGAGCAACGTGCTGACATCTTTACCAAATCACTTGTAGTAGTGAAGTTTGATGTTTTTGAACCTTCTTGATTTGTACTCTTGAGAAAATGATTAATAAGGGGGGATTGTTAGAAATTAATCATATAATATTACATAATACAACTATATAAATAACTAACAATAATAATAACATTATTGTTAATAATAACATGACAATAGAAATGGTTATTTAGTTGCTGGTGGTTGTTTGGTCAGGTATTTGGTTTAACTGACTATTTCCTTGTATGTATTCTTTGTTGGTGATTAATAAAAAATACTCATTGCATTCCCCAATTCATTATAAGAACATATGCCTAATTGCGTGCCTTGCTACCCACCTTGTGTTTTGTGCAAAGGAAGAGCATGTGTGTACAAATGAACCAAAGGGATAGATATTGATTACCCATTTGGTAAGCACTCATCTTCAGCTATAAATAGGAAGTTCACACATGAGCTAAGGATCTTGTTCCTCTGCACTCAGATGAGCTCTGTTCTTATGCACACCTTTTCTCTAGATGCCAAAGACTTGTAATGTCTTGTAGAGATCCATGTTGTCTATATTGTTACATTGAATAGATCAGAGTAGTCTGACTGGGAGACTTCTATCAAAGCGAAACCACTGTAAATTACTGGATGTCATAGGTGATCAATGATCGTTGATCTTGGGTCATTTAGCTGATCATATGCTAGATTGTGATTATTCACTTATATTGAGAGACCAAACCATGAAGTGGCTCTCAAACTTGATGTAAAACTTTTTTTTCACATTAATATGCTATTACATTTGGGCAATTCCTAGTATGGAAGATGCTGTCCTTTGATTTGATATCTCTTTTTTTCTAAATGTGGTATGAATTTGAATGGTAATAGAATTCATGTCTTATTTTATAGGGATTTAAATGTTTTGTGAAGTTCATCAAATGATAATTAAAACATTTACTCAGTAATTCTGTTGACAATCAAATGATCTCTCTAATTTCTCCGCCCAATGAATTTTGTCACTGGTCTGAATAACATGAAATTGATCAAATATTGTGAATGAATTTTGGATTACTGCATAATAAAGGTTCTGAAATTGAACAATATAAATCACTTTGAGTCCATGTTTAATTTTGTCCTTAAGTCAATCCGCATGGTTTCTAGGGAACTCATATTCATTAGGTCTAACAATTGTTAACCACAAAGATCTGGGTTATGAAGGAGATAATGTCTGATATCTTTTATCTTGTTTGCATTGATTAAGGTTCTCATCTACTTGTAGGTAAACAGATGCATAGGTTTGCTAGAGACAGCTAATTGGGAATCCATGCATCAGTAGGGTCTTGATTACTTTTAGATTTGTTAGTTCATTGAATGTTTTCAGTCTCTAAAGAACCTTAGTGACATCCCCTTCACCCTGAAGAGCTAGAAGTGAGTAGAAAAGACCCCTACTTTAAAGGAGCAACCTCCCTTCTGTACTTTAACCACAAGGTTCCTGTTAGGGTAGTGATGTTAAATCCCAGGATTACTTACTAGAACCTTGAAGGTGCAGATCTGGGAGACAACAGACCCTTTGGGTCTTGTCCTTCCCTCAAATGTTTCTTCTTGGAGACAAAGATATAGTTGTTGAGAAGGATGTAATGTCCCCTTCTAGTAAGCCGAAATTTTTCACAACCTTGCACAATTTCAACTTAGTAAAAGAGAACATTAGTAATCTACTTATCATTTATGTCAACATATAATCATTAAGACTATAACACATTTGATCATATTCTCATTATATTTCATATAATTCATTTCATTATCATGCATTATAACATTCTCAATTCATAAACACATTCACATATATGTTATTCATTTTCATCACTTGTTCATGATATGACTCTAGAGGGACTTAGGGTAGACTCTAGCGTTAACCAGCTCTAGATCACCAAGTATGACTTCATTAGGGAGATAGTCCAACCATCTCTTACCGAGGCCCAAAGGTTTCACTCACACCTGGAGTACCTCATCCAGACGAGGGTCACCATCCGTAGAGCAATTAACTTTACGAGTTACTTCTAGGCCCAAGGATTTCACCCACACCCGGGGTACCTCATCACTTGGCTCGAGGGACTTCACTCACATCCGGAGTACCTCGTCCAGTCGAGGGTTACCTAGGCTCATTCCAACTACTCCTAACTACGTCATACCCCAAAGGTGATAGAGGGGTTAATGGTAGAGTCCTAGTCAACTCCAAGCATAGCATAAACTTGTCTTTCCATTGATTATGTTATTCCTCATAAATAGCATATTTGTTCTCATTTACACATGATGCCTTATAATAGGACATCTTGGCCTTATATCAGAATCGGCCAATCATATTCCACATGATCATATTTCATTATCACCATTGATTTCTTATACATAATTATGTTCATTCATCATGTTAGTCTATTCTTTCTATGCACATTCATGATCACATCTAAGAACAATCTATTATTCTATATTCATTCATTCATGGTTAACATCACTTATTGATCATAAATACAATGACTTAACTTGAAAGTCTATTTTTGTTTATAATATGAAGAGTCAGAAACGTAAACACTACTTCTAATGCATAATGAATTGACACTACAGTCAGCCAAAGTATGTTTCTGTTATCCTTATTAGCATGTGTACTTAGCATTGTTATTCATAGAATCCAAAACACAATATGTATCAGATTTGGCATTATGTAAAGAAAGAGCAATAATGCATACCTTGCTGCTGCCTTGATCGCTGGAAAACTGATATTATATTCACCAGATCTCTCCTTATTGATTATTAATGATGTTGGCTTGTATTATGGCTGATTTGATGAGACTGAAAATGCCTTCTTTCTGGAATCTGAGTATGCTGTTTTGATGATAGACGACCACTCTTTTTCCTGATCGCTGATTCTATGAATGCTTCGTATGTGTTATTCGATGATTTCTTGATATATCTCTCTTGAATGATACCCCGACCTTTTAAAGATAGTGGTGGGCTGTGATTCTCCAAAAGATGTCTTGTTTCATCCTTCGTGATCTTTCAATATGATAATCATTAGTTTATTTTATGTAAGATACCCAACTAATTCTACCAAAATTTTTCCTTACTTAGACAATTTTTACTTGCTATCAACTTATCAACTATTTCAACAACACAAAGATATACATCAAAGATAACTATTTGAATGAATCAACCTTAAGCTGGGTACTTGTTTTATTACTTGATTCAATCAACTCACAATGTCTTATTACATGAGTAATGCTTTCAATGGCATGAAGTTACACTTTATTTCAAATGGAATTACAAAGCAGGCCTTGGAGCCTTGATGATTACAATGGGCGCCTATACTTGATCAACTCAAATTGAACCCAATGATGTTAACTGAATGTCAACACCTCACAGTATCACAAGGGAGCATCACCTTGTCAGTTGAGGGAGCATCACCCCAACACTTGAAACTCGCAGGCCTCAAGATTACAAGCTCAAGAGCTTTGCAGAGAGAATTTTGTCAAATGCATAGATGCCAAATGAATGAGAGACTCCTCCTTTTATAGGCCTTCCAAAGGCAATGAAGGCACGTTTTTCAATGCACCAAGAGGAACCAAGGCACGTTTCCCAAGAAGCATATCCAAGGGAATATTCCGTCTGATGACTCATTCTGAGTTGGCAAACTTACCCAAAGACCTCGTCACGGATCCCAAAGTCATCCTGTCAACCAATGAGAGCTTAGGTAGCTCCAACTACATTATCTTTGACTAGGCGCCCAATTAAAGCAATGTGGTCATGGAATGGCGCCCATGTGGAACTAGGCGCCCAACTGAGGTAGCAGAGGCCTGAATATGCGCCTTGAAGAATTTGAGGACTCCATGCAAACTTAGAACTTTAGCAAATATCTTTTGGACCCTAGGCGCTATCTCCTGATGGAGCGCCTTGTTTCAAAACAGGTCTTGGGGACTAGCAACTATCTTAGGCGCACATCTGCATAATTCACACTTTCAAACACTTGAAATCTAGCGCCCTCATCTGAAGTATTACATCTTGTTTGAGTCTTCTATAGCGCCTTAGGAAGAGAATGATTTTGCTTTGCTACAAGTCACAACTGGATCAAAATTATTATCTTCTCTCAAGCGCCTTTGACTATGAATGGATTGAAACCTCTTTCTTAGCTAGGCGCATTCTGGAGGTGAAGCAGGAAGTGCGCCTTGCATGCATGGTTGTTTTCTCTATCAAGTCTTCAAGTCTTGTTGTCTTGGAAGGTGAAATACCTCATCCTGGAGTGAGCGCCTTACTTCACATGTTCAAACTTCATCTTTTAACTCACTCTGTAACTAAGCGCCAGAGCTGAGGTCTTTAGTCAGAATGTGCGCCTAGAGCCTTCTAGGCCAATTTCATCCCAGATTGGCAGGATATGAAGCTTCTTGAAGTTGAAAGTATCTTCACCAATCAATGTGCTACTCATTCAACCTATTGAATCTCCTGTTCTTGCTTGGGCGCACATTTGGTCTAGGCATCATGGAGTTTGCGCCTAGGCATGGAAACCTCATATACTTGTCCAAACTTCATCATTAAGCTAGGCGCCCTATTGAAGGAGTTTAGCTATGTTGAGCGCCCCATCTCAAAACCATTATTGAGTGCCAGAAGTAACCTAAATAGCTAGGCGCTCATTGACAGGTTGCTAGAGGAAAAGTGCGCCTAGATAACAAGATGTCATTACTTGATCACTTCATCTTTCCACTTGATCTTATTGAAGGTGAGGCTTCACTTGATCAATCTTGAAGGAGTTCATCACTTGTTTGAAGTGCAATAGAGTCTAGGCGAACTATTGGGAATTTGGTGGAGAAATTGGCGCCTAGATGCATTAAGACTCCTCTTTGCATGGACTACTCACTTCATCCACTCCTGTTGATCCAATCAACCATCCCAGCTCAAACACCCATGTTTTTTATCCTGCATTTGCACCTTATGAGGACTAGGCGCACTTTGAGGGTTATCAGAGCTAGGAAGTGCGCCTAACTCACTTGGACTTCTTCAATGATCCCAAACTCAAGTTTGATGAGTCAATTCGCCCAATTGATGTTCAACATATCCAAAGATGACTCCATCCTCTTGATTATTGCTTTCAAAATCCAAGGCGCATTTTTGAAGTGTAACTGTAGAAATGAGCGCCCTAAACTTGACTTAGTGGATTATGACTTGAAACTCCTTGATTGTACCTGCAAAATGACACACAAAGTTAGTCAAAACCCATTTCATTCCCTTATCATTCGGAATTAGCCTCCGGGAATGAGGAGTAGGCTAATCCATTCATCACTTGGTGCTCAAGCCGGAAATGGGGACATGACATTTTATCATTAACTTCTTTATGGAATTGGCACTCTTAGAGGGATCGGGGATCTCTTTAATTCTTTTCTTCTTTGTATTTTGGTTTATAAATTTTGTCTTGTGTATATTTGCTTGTCTTTTAGTATGAGTCAGCCTCTTTTTGTCTTTTCTAAGTTTGTCTTTTCCTCGTCATAGAATTTGGCTAAGTATGGAGGAGTGCAATGAAAACACTATAAGTCATTGAATCATTACAGGCCTCCCCTCTTGAAATTGCTTGTCCTCAAGCAATGTCTAAACCCTGATATTGGAGTATTTCTTCTCCTTCCCAAGTAGCATCATCATCGGGCAAGTTCTTCCATTTGATAAGGTACTCTGTAATAGTTCGGTTTCTCAATCTTCTTTCTTTGGATCTCAGAATTCTCTCAGGTTCCAAGGTCAATTGTCCCTCATCATCAAGAGGAGGGAGGTCTTCACATGGAGGAACTTTCTGGCCAAGTACTTTCTTTAATCTGGACACATGGAATACATTGTGGATTTTGTTGTTCCCGGGGAGTTCAAGTTTATATGCAACTTCTCCTATTCTTCTTCTCACCTTGTAGGGTCCATAAAACCGGGATTTAAGCTTTTCTGTACCATTGGATTTTAGGGAGGATTGCTTATAAGGTTGCAATCTCAAGAATACCATATCTCCCACTTCGAAGGTTCTTTCCACCCGTTTCCGGTCAGCATAAATCTTTTGTTGATTTTGTGCATGATGTAGATTATCCCTAAGAGCCCTCATAATGTCTTCATGTTACTGTATAAAGTCTTTAGCCTTGGGACATTGACTTTCTCTCAAGATCATGCTTCCAAACGAAGGTGGATCATATCCATATAGAGCCTTAAAGGGGCTCATCCCAATGGACATGTGATATGTCGTGTTATAGCAATATTCACCAAGATGTACCCACTTAATCCACGCCTTCTAGTGCTCGGTGACATAGTTCCGTAAGTATCCCTCGATCCATTTATTCACAATTTCGGTTTGACCATCCGTTTGCGGATGATAGCTAGTATTGGGGGTCAACTCCGTTCCCGATAATCTGAACAATTCTTGCCAAAAGGAACTCATGAAACGGCTATCACGATCGCTAACTATGGTGTCAGGTAATCCATGGAGTCTGAAGATCTCTTTAAAGAACATGTCTGTTACCTGAGGGGCTTTATATTCGGAAGTGATAGCCATGAAATGAGCATACTTCGTGAGTCTATCCACGACCACATATATACAATCTTTCCTCTGTGTTCTTGGTAGGCCGGTTATGAAGTCCATGGATATACTACTCCATTTTTGCTCCGGAATGGGTAAGGGTTGTAGTAGCCCGGCTAGATGGGTTTGTTCCACCTTGTTCCTTTGACAAGTATGACACTCTTGCACATGTTTCAACACATCCTTCTTTAGTCCTTTCCACGCAAAATTCTCTGTAACCTGCTTGTAGGTTTTGTAAAAACCCTGGTGTCCGGCTAGAGGATGATCATGGAATTCTCTAAGGATTTTCCCTTTCATCTTGGGTTCAGCTTCCACATAGACCCTATTCTTGTAGAATATAAGTTCATCCTGGACTCTGAATTCATCACTTGGTAAATTACCCTCAAGTATACTCATAGTGAGAGGGTCCTTAGCATAATCGGCTATGAGGATGTTCTTCCAGTTTGGTGAGATGCTTGTCATGGCACATATGAAAGGTCTCCAGGAGACTGCATCGACTACCACATTATTTTTCCCCTTCATATAAGTGATGTCAAAGTTATAGGCTTGGAGTTTGCTCACCCACTTCTGCTGCCTATCATTAAGATCACGCTGCTTTAGGAAATGCTGCAAGCTGTTATGATCCGTCTAGACTGCAAACTTCCCGCATACAAGGTACTATCGGAACTTGGCTAAAGCGTGCATGATAGCCAACATTTCTTTGTCATAAGTAGAGTAAAGTCTTTCCGCGGCGGTTAGCTTGCGGCTCTTGAATGCTATGGGATGCTTATTTTGCATTACCACAGCCCCAATTCCTTCGCCAGAGGCATCACATTCGAACTCGAAGGGTAGAGAGAAGTCAGGTATGGCTAAAACTGGACACGTGCACATGACACGTTTCAACTCCTCAAATGTTTTCTCGGCGGCCTCATTCCATCGGAACAATCCCTTCTTTGTGAGATCGGATAAGGGGGCAGCAATTTTGGAGTTCTTCACAAATCTTCGATAATAGCTGCATAGACCTAGGAATCCTCGTAATTGAGTTAAGGTTCTTGGTCGGGGCCATTCTTTAGTGACTTTGATTTTCTCCTCATCAACTTTAACTCCTTCGGCGCTAATCTTGTGCCCCAAGTACAAAATCTCCTCCATTCCAAACTCACATTTGGAAGCTTTAGCATATAGGGACTCTTGCTCTAGAATGGACAACACCTCATCTATATGTTTGAGATGTTCTTCCTGTGTTTTTCTATAAATCAGAATGTCGTCAAAGAAGATGAGCAAAAACTTCCTTAATTGTTTCCTGAATGTGTGATTCATGCAGGATTGAAAGGTTGCCGGAGCATTTGTTAGTCCGAAGGGAAGTACTAGGAACTCGAAGTGTCCATAATGGCATCTAAATGCCATTTTTGGTATATCCTCTTCCCTCATGCAGATTTGATGATAGCCCAATCTCAGGTCGATTTTGGAAAAGTACTTTGCCCCATGGAGTTCATCTATTAACTCATCCACTCTAGGTATGGGGCATCTATTTTTGATGGTTTGTTTATTGAGAGCTCTATAATCCACACATCCTCATCGTCCCGTCCTTCTTTTTGACTAACACCATGGAAGATGCAAACGGGCTGGAGCTTGGCTGAATATGCCCCATTTCTAAAAGCTCATTTATCGTCTTCTCTATCTCTTCCTTGAATTTTTGAGGATGCCTGTATGGAGTGGTAATGACTGGTTTTGCACCTTGATCCATTTCGATCATGTGTTCGAAACCGCGCTTAGGGGGTAAGCCGGGAGGAATGTCATCGAACACCTTCTTATGTTTCTTTAGAATAGGTTGGATGTCTATGTGAATGGCTTTACCTTCGGGAGTGGATTTGTCTAGAACCAAACATTGGGCTGCCCATTCCACCTGGTTATGCCTAAAGGTTCTTTTCATTCGTTTGTATGAGATAACTTGAGGTGAACCATTAGATAGTCCATGAAGGGTAACCCTTTTCCCTTGGTCCTCGAAGGAGAGTTCTAGCTTGGGGAAATCTATTGAGACTCTACCTAGAGAATGCAACCATGGCATGCCTAGGATTATATCCGTGTTTCCCAAATTCACAACATAGAAGTCCTCTTGGATAGGGTGTCTACCTATGGACATTTTTAGTCGTGGTAACATTTTTACACACTCTTTTGTGGAGTCATCAGCAAGTAATATCATAAACCCTTTGAAATCCTTGGTTTCCAATTTCATTCTTTTGGCTAAGGACTCATCTAAAAAGTTATGAGTGGCACCACTGTCCACTAAGGCTGTGAATTTCTTACCCGCGAGGTTGCACCTAAGCCTAAATGGGTGATGTTTTGAAACCTTAGATATGGCTGCTAAGGTAACTTTCTCTTTGGGTTCAACTTTCCTTCTCTTAGGAAGATTTTCTTCTTCTTGGTTTATGATTTTTATATTACTAGCTTGCCCACACTTGTGGCCCGGACCCCATTTATCTTTGCACTTATAGCATAAACCTTTCTCTCTTAGGTCATCTCTTGAACACATGTGCCCTCTTCCCCATGGTTTTCCACATTTTCGGCATGGATATTTGTCTTTTTGCTCATCTTTGTGAGGGAAGGGTTTGTTGAATTTTCCTTTCCTATAGAAGGGCTTAGTGGATGTTTGAGAGGATTTACTTCTTTCTAGTTGGGTGGCCATGTCGATAGCCTCATCTAGTGAAGTGGGTTTAAGGGCTCCCACTAGTCCTCTTAGTTTCTCGTCTAGCCCTTTCACAAATAGGAAAGTGGGCCTCTCACTATCCATTCCGGTGACTCGTAATGCTATTTTCTCAAATTCACTAACATAGTCATCCACCGTTCCTTTTTGTCTTACTAAGGTTAGGTCCTTAAAATCTTGTTGGGGATGTCTCCTATCAAATTTCTTAAGGAACCTTATAGAGAATTCGACATATGATGTAATGGTCTCATGGCCTAGGGTGTTTTTTCCATTATGCCACCATTCATAGGCCAATCCCTCTAGGTGTAGGATGGCAAATTGAAGTGCATCTTTCTCGGTCATAGGGTTAAGTTGAAAATACTCATTCAACTTTTGTAACCATGCTTGTGGAGTGATCTTATGGGTTCCATCAAAATGTGGGAGATTCACCTTGTTAACCTTTTGCTTCAATTCCTTGTTGATGGGTCTTCTTTCCCTTCTCGTTAATTCATTCCTTCTTGAGTTGCTATAATCATTGAATTATACTACTCTTCTCACTTCAGGTTCCAAGCTCGCATAAGCTCTTGCAATGTCATCCGTGCTTATTGAATTTGGAGTGGGTTCTTCTATTCTTGATGTTTCCTCTTCCAGAAGGAAAGATGGTATAGGAATCCTTGGATTTGGTGAAGTGTTTCTATTTTCGGAGTGATTGGATCCCACTTCTCTTCCATTTGTTGAGTGAGTTTGAAGTTGGTCTGTAGTGTTCCCCACTTTTTGGAGGGCTTCAAGAAACATTTGAGTTGTCTTTTCACCTTGGTCCATCATGGATTTAGTGATTTTTTCGTTCTGGTCCATCATTGCCTTGGTAGTTGCTTCCATGAAGGCCCTCATTTCATTGTTCATTTGTTCCTCTAATAGTTGACGGTTCCTCCTAGTGTATGCTTGCATAAGATTGTTTCACAGGATGGTAGGATACACTGCTCTGCTAGCACTTGTAATCTCCCCTTCTAGTAAGCCAAAATTTTTCACAACCTTGCACAATTTCAACTTAGTAAAAGAGAACAATAGTAATCTACTTATCATTTATGTCAACATATAATCATTAAGACTATAACACATTTGATCATATTCTCATTATATTTCATATAATTCATTTCATTGTCATGCATCATAACATTCTCAATTCATAAACACATTCACATAAATGTTATTCATTTTCATCACTTGTTCATGATATGACTCGGGAGGGACTTAGGGTAGACTCTAGCGTTAACCAGCTCTAGATCACCAAGTATGACTTCATTAGGGAGATAGTCCAACCATCTCTTACCGAGGCCCAAAGGTTTCACTCACACTCGGAGTACCTCACCATTTGGCTCGTGGGATTTCACTCACACCCAGAGTACCTCATCCAGACGAGGGTCACCATCCGTAGAGCAATTAACTTTACAAGTTACTTCTAGGCCCAAGGATTTCACCCACACCCGGGGTACCTCATCACTTGGCTCGAGGGACTTCACTCACATCCGGAGTACCTCGTCCAGTCGAGGGTTACCTAGGCTCATTCCAACTACTCCTAACTACGTCATACCCCAAAGGTGATAGAGGGGTTAATGGTAGAGTCCTAGTCAACTCCAAGCATATCATAAACTTGTCTTTCCATTAATTATGTTATTCCTCATAAATAGCATATTTGTTCTCATTTACACATGATGCCTTATAATAGGACATCTTGGCCTTATATCAGAATCGGCCAATCATATTCCACATGATCATATTTCATTATCACCATTGATTTCTTATACATAATTATGTTCATTCATCATGTTAGTCTATTCTTTCTATGCACATTCATGATCACATCTAAGAACAATCTATTATTCTATATTCATTCATTCATGGTTAACATCACTTACTGATCATAAATACAATCATTTAACTTGAAAGTCTATTTTTGTTTATAATATGAAGAGTCAAAAATGTATACACTACTTCTAATGCATAATGAATTGACACTACAGTCAGCCAAAGTATGTTTCTGTTATCCTTATTAGCATGCATACTTAGCATTGTTATTCATAGAATCCAAAACACAATATGTATCAGATTTGGCATTATGAAAAGAAAGAGCAATAATGCATACCTTGCTGCTGCCTTGATTGCTGGAAAACTGATATTATATTCACCAGATCTCTCCTTATTGATTATTAATGATGTTGGCTTGTATTATGGCTGATTTGATGAGACTGAAAATGCCTTCTTTCTGGAATCTGAGTATGCTGTTTTGATGATAGACGACTGCTGTTTTTCCTGATCGCTGATTCTATGAATGCTTCATATGTGTTATTTGGTGATTTCTTGATATATCTCTCTTGAATGATACCCCGACCTTTTAAAGACAGTGGTGGGCTGCGATTCTCCAAAAGACGTCTTGTTTCATCCTTCGTGATCTTTCAATATGATAATCATTAGTTTATTTTATCATTAACTTCTTTATGGAATCGGCGCTCTTAGAGGGATCGGGGATCTCTTTAATTCTTTTCTTCTTTGTATTTTGGTTTATAAATTTTGTCTTGTGTATATTTGCTTGTCTTTTAGTATGAGTCAGCCTCTTTTTGTCTTTTCCTTAATTTTGTCTTTTCTAAGTCTGTCTTTTCCTCTTGTCATAGAATTTGGCTAAGTATGGAGGAGTGAAATGAAAACACTATAAGTCATCGAATCATTACAGAGGAAATGTAGGTGTTATGATAGAGGGTAGAATTATGAAATAGAGAGACAAAGGATGAAAAAAAAGAGGAGGAACCAACTAAATGTATAAAAACAGAGATATAAGGTCAAAATCAGAAACAAATGTGTCGGCAGTGTGACAATTTTAGACAGTTGTAGTCTGGAACACTGACATGGCAGCACTGTGATTGTTACACTGGACATAAACAAAATAGATATGTAAACAGAAACTAATGTTTTCAATTTTAAGGACAATGCCAATTAGGTGTGCGAATATGTAATCACAAAAACCTGAATGATAACATAGTGCTAAGATGCGATAAAAAGCAAGCAAATGATCTAACAATTGTTTTAGTTATTAGGGAGAAGGAATACCAGATGATGGACTAGCCCTAAGGATAACAATCAATATATGGAAAAACAAAAACTAGTGGCTAAGGTACAAATCTAGAGTTAAAATAGGTCTAAGTCCCCACTGAGAAAATATATAGTGCCAATGCTACTTGCATTAATAAAACTAAAAACATGCAATAATAACACAAACAGTAATGAATCCTAATCTAACATAACCTAGCTAATAATTTCCTTTTTTACATTTAGAATGTAGATGACAAGGGTTAAAGATTGTAATTTTGAGATTTCCTGCTTAGCAAATGTTATGAATCATGATGCAATATACAAATAGAAACCCCAGATGCAGTCTAGCATGTGACACAATCAATGATCAATACCCTTGGTGATGCAAGCAGTATACCAATAAAAAGAAATCTGCAATATGCTAAATGAAAAGAATCCTTAGAATTAGTCCCAATAAGATATATTAGTACCATTAACCCAAATCCTGGTGTCTGAAGGCCATGTGATACCGTGGAAGGATATAAGATAGCAAGATGCAGTTCCTAGATATTAGTGGTGAGATTGTTGTGAATGATCTAAAGCACTAAGAATAGGCCAGAATGATAGCTTTGTTATATATATGTTGCACTAAGAATAGGCCAGAATGAGAAATTTGTCAGATGTTTATTGGAAAGAGAGCTCAAATCAGAAAAATGTGGACAAATATCTGTGAAACTGCCCTTATAAGTGATATTAACCTATCCATGGCAACATTGCAGGTTTTCAAAGAAAGTGGCAGTGTGTTAGTAGGAACATCACAGATGTCCTAAGAAAACCATGGTGATACAACAGAAGCGGCCAAGAGCATGTACAAGGTGGGATAACGGGGGGCTGCAAGACCTGAGATTGTTGAAACACCCCTTTTAGGATACCATTATGAGCCACTTTGTGTTAGCCACCTCTAAAGGATTAATCAAAAGCCATAGTGGACATATGAGGAGGGTTTTTGCCACCAAGTCAATGTTGTGAATTATATGATACAAGTTGTATGAGCAATATCGCCATTGAAAAGGTGAATAGGACTTCATCACAAGGTTAATTGGTGCTTCAATGTTTGTGAGATGTAGTAAAAGATCCTATAATTGATAGAAAAGAAAACCAACACATTCGATTGATCAATCATATAAGAACACCAAGATATTCATGATTGCCTCTAAGGCACCCAAGAACACAATATACTTAATATCATATTGTTCAGACTTGGACTTGGCAAGCTATTTTATGACTCCGACTTGGACTCGGTGGATAAATTCGGAAAAACTCGGTATATATATACATATAAAGTGGGCTTAATGGTTTTTTTGAAAATTTCAAGTTGATTTTCTGTTTTTTTAAGACTTGGCCATGTTTGACAGCCAAGACTTGTGAGTTTCGACAGAATTGAGAGTCTCGGCTATCAGACTTGGTAGAGATTGTGAATTGATGCTTCAAACTTGCCGAGCCTAACTCAGACTCGGATCTGCGAGTCTTTGTTGAGTCTCACTGAGCCCCAATACATTACTTAATATAGAATCTAGAAGATACAATGATATGGCATTTCATTGTGTGAATATAGGCGTGGAAAATTCCTCTAATTATACTTAATATTCCTAATAATTTGTAAACAAGCTATGGCCTACTATGCCAACATCAATTCTAAGGGTATACCACAATATTTGTAACTCAGTGGGCTCAAGATGACAGGTCTTATAACTCTAACATCCACTCTAAAACACTATTTAGAGGGATCATAGGAAAGTTGCAATTACTCGCTCGACTTTGCCTCCAACATCTCCCCTACAAGAGGAATCATGTATTGTGGCATTTACCAACTAAACCTTCTCACCACAATTTCCCCTAAAAAGGAGTCATTATCAAGGATGTTAGAAAAGAAAGGTTGAATTACACTAAAATTCCCCTTAATGACGTTTCCTAGTCAAAAAGGTGATGATGAGTAGACACGTTGAAGCCAACTATGATCTGAATACATTTCGGTCGCCAAATGCTCCCAACTATAGGGTTGACTGAACCACTCCACCAATGGGTTCAAAGCCTTCCAGTCCTTGAATTGCGTATCTGAACCATAGTTTAAAAACTCGGACTCGATAATTACTTGGCTAACCCCAATTTTTTAAAAACTCTAGACTTGGCAAATTTATTGAACATTTAAAACTACATAAATTTTAAAAAGTATTCTTCAAAAACATACATATTACTGAATTTGTAGAACATATTACTGATTTCCTTCATTTATAAGTCAAAATTAGAGTTCAATGAATCAATACATATCATAGACCAAAAAATGAGTTCAACCTCTCAATACATTGGTTTGCATTGTCTTGCAATCCATTTTTAAGTGTGCATTATTATATTGTACCACATTCATTTGTGAGTGTTCCTTTTCCTGTGAACAAAGGTGTTAAGTATTGATCAAGTAATGTTGGTTGGGTGCTAGATAAATCTCAATATAGTTGAGATTACAATTGAAAAAAAAGAAATTTAAATTGTGAACAATAGTTAAGGACTGTATCATGCAAACAACAAAACAATAAGGTATGGAAGTCAAAAGGATATATAAAAACTAAACAAAACTCAACATGCAGCCATATAATTATCCATACTTGAATTTGTAAACCCGCAAGCGAAAATTTGAGCTCAAAATCATGCCCTATCATGCCCTAGCCATCAGCAACCAACGAAGGACTCACATCAGTCCCAAGTTGAAGATAATGAGTGAAAAAAATAAAATAGCAATCCTTATTTTTTATTGCAAAATGTTTGACGAGTTTTCAACGATTTCCGGTGAGTTTTACAGGGAAAAGTGCTGCAACTTTTCTGAATGCCCTGCGGCAAGTTATTCACGCGAGTACTCGCCAGTTTTTTCAGCTATGATCTGAACAAGTCTCCAAGATAATGATGGAAAAAGTACCAAATCCAAATGTGACCCAGTCACCCAACCAATCACCCAATGCTTCCAGCCATATGCATGGGCTCCCAAACCTGCACAATCCAAAGATGTGTGCCAAAAATTGAAGCAAAGGTATGACAGCATGCCATCCATAGAAGTGATGATGGCTAAATTACTGAAACTGTGAGACCCCCAATTCAATTACTAAATGCTCCAGCCAAGTGTATGATCCACTATAACTAGCACAATCCACTAATCCATGCCCAGAAGCAGAAGCTAAGTGATCTTTGACAAACACCCTAGAAATGGATCTAGGCCTTACAACCCTGAAATAATCACTACCTCCAAGATTCAAAGTTTTTATTTTGAAATAAATATTAATAATATTGCAGTAATATATAAAGTTTTTCTTCTGCTGTTCTCATAACAACAAACACGAATTGACTGACATGATTTATCAAGTTACGTGCATCATGCTTTTAATTATGTGCTGTGCTTTTACAACCAAATTTTGGTGAAATACAATCTATGAAGTAACCATTAACTAAATTCAGTTGTTTTGTCTCCACATGCCATGCTAAACTGTAATTCCTACAACCTAGTAGAAAAACCCTTCTTAAAGATGTGACTGTTGAATTCAGAATGTAGGGGATTATTTCCCAATTTTTATCACAGGATTCTTTTCATTTACAGTACGATGATTTTTAATTGTTACTTTTATTATGTAATTATATCTCACTTGATTGTCATGTAAAGGTAGTCCCTTTGTTGATCACTCTTATGAACATTTCTTGCTAAATATATGAGCTGAATTTTACAATGGAATATAGTAACAGAACTAAGGTTCATATTTCAACCATTGTCAATGGTGTTTGCAGGCGAGTGAGCAAGGAAGGGACTTAAAGAATGAAGGATTGACTTCTGTACTACATGATCGAATAAGAGTTATGGACAATTCTGATATCAATTATCTTGAACCAGACCTCCTACCAATATCTGGATTATCGCAGACCCACAAGTTTTCCATTGGGAGGCTACTAACAAAGACAAGCATTAAGCAGAGGGCATCTACTTCGGAGGATGAAAGAAACTTCCTAATATCCACCACTGCATTGTCAAAATCAAAACAATGTCATAGGAATAATACAAAACTTTATGCTTCAAAGTCATTCTACTTATCAAGAGGAATTGTACCACTCTCTGTGAAAAGAACATCATCAATGCCAGTTCAACCTGCCATGGTTTTATCTCCAAATATCGAACCAACTTATCAGAAGCAATGTACTGATCATTCTCCCCTTGTTGTAAGATTCTAATCTCGAGAATTACAAATTTCTGTATAATTATTAACCACAATTGGTCTAAAAGTATTATATATTTACAGTAGCACATGCCCTGTACATTTTCATTTCAATAGACATCTTTCTATTATAGGTTTCCTTTGACTGTGATAATTGCACATTGCATTAGTGTGAAGTACATGTCACTTTAAATGTCACAAATTAAGTGCAGTTTATTTCATGGAGATGGGGTCCAGAGAGTAAGGTGAAAAGAAGAATTCATGCCTGCCATTTTGCCTTTATTCTTATATACTACCTGTTTAAAAGGAACCTTTCTTATACGTGCTGTTTTTTGTATCATTTTTTAAAATGGTGCCACTTTTTGTTGGATCAAAGAGCACAGTAAAAGCAAAACTCTATGTCATGATCAACAAAATAACAGCAACCGTAAGTTATATAATGTGGGGATTGATTACTACATTACATATAATAGCTTTGTAAACCACTCACTTTCCTGTATGAAACCAACCTACTCAACAGCCATCTAACTGCTCACTAACAAGTACAATTTTTTTAGATAGAAGTTTTGGGGTTCTATTAAGGGCTCCCAACCCTATTATCTAAAAAGCCAAACAAAATACATAACCAAAATTCTGCTTCCACAACCCATATACGAAACAGGCAGAGATGCAAACCAGAAAATTAAATAGACTAACCAAACTAACAAACCCTAAGCCGAATCAAAATTGTGGTAAAGAAACCACCAACCAAACAGGGGAACACAAACAAAACAACGACAAAAACATACAACATTAGACAGCAAAGACAAAGCAGAAACCACCAACATAAGCATTAAACATTATCATTGGAGTTTGGAGACTCCCCAATGTGCAATGCTTGAATTGCTTGGTGCAGACTTCCAATGGTTGAACGCCTAATTATAAACACCATTTCCAAACACCATTATTGCCCTAACTATCATCAACACTTTTTACAGACGCCTTCAAGCCTTCCATCTGAATACCTTTAATCACTTCCACCCTTCTCATAGAGCGGATATCCTGACTGAAGTAAGCCCTTATGGTGAGAAATGACCATGTTCTTGATCACTAGGCACATATCTTGACAGAAGTCCATGAGGTTGCCCACATCCCTAGTGAGGTCTATCATTTCCTCATGCATAGCCTTATTTACCTGAGCCTCAAACATAGCCAGGGACAGCTCCATACCCTGCATACCTTGAAACAGAATCTCCTCCCTATCTTTTGTTGACCACACCAAAATCTCCTCTAGGCTACCACACACAACCTGATTTTGAATTGTTGCTGCTAATTTTGTCTTGAAGTCAGTTAGAATAGATGCATAGTAGTGAAACAAGCCATTGTCCACTATATCATTAGTACCGATAATAAATTTCACCACCTTCATCATGGACAGGTTGGAGTAGTTCAATTTTTTTTTCAACCTATGATCAAACACACTCCATCTGCAGAGAGGGTTCCTAGATGGGCAAAAATCTTTCCCAGCAGTGAAAAATAAACTAGCAGCCTGCCACACACACCATGCTGGCAACACCAAAGACCCTATCAATAGCATACCAACACACCATGTAGACCAAAAAACCAGACAAAGGGTGTCCATACAAGAGGAAGCTACCACTGTAAAATAGAGATAACAATAATGAACACATTAACCAAACAAACCTCACTAAAGGCATCCCTTTACACTTGCGGAGCCATCACACCAAAATCTATCACCCTTTCAACACAAATGAGGCATAAAGAGAAATAATTTCCATCCTATGGAGAGTAGCGAACAAACCAATTAATCATGGCGGCCAATCTTCTTCAATAAGTTTTGAAAGACCTTCCCAAATTGACATTCTAGGGAGGAGACATTAGAAAGATCCATCCCTTTATTGGTTAATAGATTTGCCACTTTATTTTGCTCCCTATAGCAATTAACCACCTCAGCAGAAGCAAATCTATTTTTCCAATTTAAAACTTCTTCCAGAATAGATTGAAGCTTCCAATTAGGACAATGCTCTTTTTCCAAGGCATTAATAACAATTAAAGAATCCCTCTTCATTGTGATATTGTGAAAACCTTCAGAATATGCCAAAAACTAAACCAGCCAAAAGCACCTCCTATAGAGCTTCATTATTAGTTTTGATTCCCAAATTGCACAATCCTCCAATCACAAAAACACCTGAAGCATCCCGTAACACATATCCCACACCTGTGAGACTAGGATTGCCGCGAGAAGCTCCATCAAAGTTAAGCTTCCTACCTTGCAAAGGGGCTTTCCATTTTTCCTCTTTTCGATTATTCGTAGTGGCTACTAACCCATTAATGGGAGCACTAACAATTACAATTACATTACACTTATTAAACACAATAATAAATTTCCAACATTAAAAAAATAAGAACATAAGTTATAAGCCTAACCTAATGTTCCAATGAATCCTACAAATACACAAACATATTAACAAGAACACTTTTGGATCACAAAAACCTAACGAACCCCCCTTGATCCAAAGAGGAAACAATAAGATGATTTGGAGTTTTTGGTAGCTATTTTGCCACTCAGCAAAGCTGGTCTCCTGCAATTGGTACTGGTCAAACTGTGCTTCTTGCCCTAACAAGACTATGTTGAAGTATTATTTATTCAACATGCCTCTAACGATGTAATGTCCCCAATTAGGGTTTTTGCAATATTTAGATTTTTTTGTGCTTTTTTTGAATTTTTGGAAATGAAAATAAACTGGAACAACAAAGTAAAATTGCATACAAACAACTGAAAACACTTGAACAGACCCTTAATTATCAATTATGATTGTTGATACAAACCCTACAACTCCTCGGCCTTCTCCTGACATAAAATCCAAATTGAAAAAAGAGTGGGCTCGAATCAAAATTTGGGGTTCTATTTTCCAAAAGAAAACCACTCGATTCATTAGGAAGAAATTGCCCTATTTTATGAAAGTTCTTCATTTTAGGGTGAACCTAACACTTATTGATCTCAATATAAGCATCTTGAATCTCATCGAGTCAAATAAAATCACTATTTTTAATCTCATCGAGTCAATTTTGCAATTTTACATGCAATTGAGTCAAATTATTGAAGCAACTAGAAAAATATTCATTTCAAATAGAAATAGAATTATCAATCCAATTATCAAAAAGAACAACCGTTCCGAAAAAATTTCCCAAGCATATGTATTTCACAAAATATGGCAACAAATAAGAAATATGAAGGGGTCCTTTGCGAAGGATTTATTAAAATCCAGAGCATCGTCTCCTTTAATCAAAAAAGATGTAAAGGAATTTTTATATTTACAAGGAATATTGGATTGTAAAGAGCCTCAAGACTTGAGGGTTAAAGATTGGAAACAATGGTTAAAATGGTGTGCTGGCTACAGAATAGCACCACAGAAAAAGAAAAATGTAATCGGTAACCGATTGGGATGGAGTGAATTTGCATCTTTTTTGGGAGAGAAACATTTTGCGTCTTTTCTGAGACGACTCAAAAATAGGATCAAATGTCACAGATATAATCTTTTAGCATATAGTTATCTGGATCATATGAAAGAGGATAATCACGGACCCGTGGTACAATATATATCGGAACCAGACCATAAAATTATTACAAAATCTCAAAGAAGGAAGAAGGGTTCCGATTACTCCAAAAACAAAAATCAGAAGGATTACGATTCCTCGACAACTAAGGAAAATTCGTATTACAAATTCCAATTCTGGTTGTTCCCAGATGTTAGAAGAAGAGTAAAGAATGCAAAAAGACTTGATGACCTATTTCCTCCGGAAATAATCAAAAAACAAATTGAATATATGTGGCAATTTCAAGAGATTGAAGTAGCAGAAGACTTTGATGTTGATGATTTTGTGATCAAAAGTCTCAAGAAAAAAGTAGAGGAAAGGAAAAGAAAACTTGTAGAAGAACGCAAAATTAAAGAAGAAAAAGAAATGAAGAGGAAGGAAAGACAGAGAAGAAAGGAGGAGAGAATTCAAAAACTTGAATTGGCAACGACTCCAAAAGAGGTGAAAAAACTTAAAAAGGCATTCAAGAGAGAGGGTCAACAGAGACGAAAAGAGAAACAACTTCAAATTAAGAACAAAAGAAAAGAACAGATACAAGCAAATAAAGCTAAACGAATTGAAAAACGCGCTGCTCAACGAGCTGAAAGAGCTAAAAGAGAAAAAGAGCGCGGAATTAAAAAACATAAAACTAGAAGAAATGATTTTCTAGTTCGAGACTTTAAGGATCTTTATCATAGCAAAATAAATATGGAAAAAATAAATACAGAAAAGGAGTTATTACGAATAGAAATAAAAAACAAGATTTTGAAACTAGATGATGAAAAGAATTCAGCAGCTCATAAAAGCGCATGGGATGAAGTTAAATTTCAATTGGATTCTGCATTCAACAATAAAGAAAACCAAACCGAAATACAGGAAGAAATAACACAAGAAGAGAATAGCCAAATAGAAAAAGAAAAAAAACAGAGAAAAGAATAGAGAAAAGAACAGAAGCATGAAATCGAAAATAGAAAAGAACAAGAACGAGAAATGAGATGAAAAAGAAAAAAAGAGAAATTGGAATATCGAGAAATGGCGAAAAATATTCGCAAATGGGCAATCAAATACAAGCTGCAAAAATTGCCACTAGGTCCTTGGCTTTCCAAGGGTAGAAATGCGTCTCGTTTCTTAGACAAAAAGAAATTGGGCAACAGGGCCGCTGTATCCCAACTAACTAAACCGTATTTGCAAAACGGGGAACTTGACTTGGAATTAGTTGAAATTATTTTGTATTTGAAAAGTTGCTTCAAGAAGCACGATTTTTTTAGAATTTTTGGGAATGAAAGACGACGGTCTATGCCACTTCTATCGGCGTACTTTAATGACCGATTCTTGATCTATAAAATTGCAAGTCTTTTCTTAAAATTAAAGAAGAAAGGGATTGATGTAAATATTTTTGATAGATCTGAACGACGAAAAGCTATTCAGGATGTAAATGAAAAAATTTCAAGTTCTCTCCTTTTCGAAGATATTTTTCTTCCAAGACGTCATAGAGAATTTCGAATTTTGAATCTTTTGAATCTGGAAAACAATTTATAAAAAAATAGAGGATTGTCGAATAGTAAAGAAATAGAAAATGACGAAGGTTTCATGGAAAAAGACGAAAATCTGATCATAGATACAAGGCAAAAGATAAGACGTTTTCTTTGGCCTCGTTATCAATTAGAAGATCTTATTTGCATGAATAGATATTGGTGGAATACCAATAATGGTAGTTGATCTGTTATGTTGAGGGTACGCATGTATCCCAAAATAGATCATTGGGAACATATTCAAAATATTTTTTTTCCTATAAAACATAGTTTTGCTTCAATAAGAGAGATTCTTCAAGATCTGGGAAAAAGGTTCCGTTTGTTATTGGGTACAAAAGGTACAAAACATTCGTTGCTTTTTGAACAAAATGAAACTATGAATGAGGTAAAGGATACAAAAATGGACTCCATAACTTCGTCTCAAATGGACTCTTTTTGTAGCATTTCTTTTTCTTCTCGTCGATCTCCATCCCCATGGGATAAATTTATTAAAAAAGTTCTCAATTTTATAAGGAAACTTATAAAGAAACTCACAAAGAAGTTTCCGTTTCGTTCACGTAAACGTTTGACTTTTTGGCAAAAAAAGGGAAAATATGTATCTAAAAAGTGGAAAAAATATATAAAGCCTACACTTTATTATGTATATTATCCTTTTTATTATGTATATTCTTCTTCGCGTAATTTAATTAGTAATACATTTCATTATGTATACAGCAAATTCTATAGTACTTTGCATTATATCGGGCACTCGATATTAAAAAACTGTCAATATTTCATAATTCAGATGTTCCCAAGAGGAATAAGGGAAAACTTGGTAAGATTGAGAGACTACCTCGAAAAGGCAGAAGAATTTGCCAAATTGGAGAAAGAGCTGATTCAATTGAAGAAACATCTGATTCAATTGCGTGCCAAATTGGAGAAAGAGCTGATTCAATTGAAGAAACATCTGATTCAATTGCGTAAATCTCTTATTATCTAGTCTAAAATTCTTTTTAAAGATCTGATTCAATTGTGTAAACCTCTTATTATCTATTCTAAAATTCTTTTTAAAGATCTGATTCAATTATGTAAACCTCTTATTATCTATTCTAAAATTCTTTTTAATAATTTGAAAATTGTTTATAATACTATAAAAAAGTATTTACAGGAGTATTTAGATTCATAAAGTCTATAATACTTATATGTATAGATTTTTTGATAACATTAGTTTATTTTATGATGGTATTTATGAAGATACTTGCGCTGCTTTTCATAATTTCTTCTTATTAGCAATGCTGTTTCTATGGGAATAGAGAAATAATACATCTCCCATAGAAACCTTTGGAACGAATAAGAATATATTAATGTTCAATGACAGAACGTCTTAGATCGACACGATCTTGTTTACCATTCGTTTCGGAGCAGCAGGATTTGAACCCACGACCTCCACCACCCCAAGATGGCACGCTACCAAACTGTGCCATACTCCGTTATAATGACCAACATCACATTTCTAAATTCAATGTCCGAATTTACATTCGGGAATTTAGAAAATACTCTTTTCTAAATATTCGCATTGACAATCTCGGGAAAATAGTCTAATATAGTAACAAAACAAGTAACAAAACAATACCAAGCCGCCATGGTGAAATTGGTAGACACGCTGCTCTTAGGAAGCAGTGCTAGAGCATCTCGGTTCGAATCCCAAGTGGCGGCATTCTCGGTAATAAGATACTATGGATTTAATCCCTTCCATATAAAATCCCTATAGATTACTTATGGATTACCTATATAAGTAAATTACTATCATTGTTCGATCTATGTCAATATGATTGATGACATATCAATTGATTTTATCTTTCTCTTACGAATCCTATTTAAAATCAAATTAATAAATGGGTTTATTATGATATTCATAACTCTAGAACATATATCAGCTCATGTCTCTTTTTCTCTTACTTTTGTTGTCACTCTCATTTATTGGGGAACCTTAATTTATCAAAGTGAAGAACTAAGTAATTCGGGAGGAAAGGGCATGATAGTGACATGTATTTGTATAACGGGAGTATTAGTTACTCGTTCGCTCTATTTGGGGCATTTACCGTTAAGTAATTTGTATGAGTCATCCATGTTCCTTTCATGGCCTTCCTCCATGATTCATATAGTTATAGAAGTACGGGGCCAGGATGCTTGGGGTTAGGTGCAATCACCACGCCAAGTGCTATGTTAACTCATGGTTTTGCTACTTTAGGTCTTCCGGATAAAATGCAGCATTCTGCAATGTTAGTACCCGCTTTACAATCTCATTGGTTAATGATGCATGTAAGTATGATATTGCTCAGTTATGCAACTCTTTTATGTGGATCCCTATCATCAATAGCTTTTTTGGTCATTACGTCCCAAATAAATCGAAAGATTATTCTTAGTGTGAACAAGACCTTTTTACGTTCCTTTCTTTTCAATAAAAATGGGTATTCACACGACCAAGAAAAAAAGGAATTGAAACATACTTTTTGCTTTCCATTTACAAATTATCGTAAATGGACATTAACTCACCAATTAGATAATTGGAGTTATCGTGCCATTGGTCTAGGATTTTCTCTTTTAACTATAGGTATACTTTCTGGGGCAGTATGGGCCAACGAAGCATGGGGATCTTATTGGAGCTGGGATCCAAAAGAGACTTGGGCATTAATTACTTGGATTATATTTGCAATTTATCTACATACTAGAACCGGCATGGGGAGCTGAAGGTTTTGATCCTTTTGTTCCAGGAGGAATCGCTTCTCATCGTATTGCAGCAGGTATATTGGGTATATTAGCAGGTCTATTCCATCTTAGTGTTCGTCCTCCCCAACGTTTATACAAAGGATTACGTATGGGGAATATTGAAACTGTTCTATCCAGCAGTATTGCTGCTGTATTTTTTGCAGCTTTCATTGTGGCCAGAACAATGTGGTATGGTTCCGCAACCACTCCGATCGAATTATTTGGTCCTACTCGTTACTAGTGGGATTAGGGATACTTTCAACAAGAAATAGATCGACGTGTTCGTGCCGGTCTGGCTGAAAATCTAAGTCTATCAGAAGCTTGGTAAAAAATTCCTGAAAAACTTGCTTTTTATGATTACATTGGGGGTAATCCAGCTAAAGGGGGGTTATTCAGGGCAGGTGCGATGGACAATGGAGATGGAATTGCTGTTGGTTGGTTAGGACACCCTATTTTCAAAGATAAAAAGGGACATGAGCTTTTTGTACGTCGTATGCCTACCTTTTTCGAAACATTTCCAGTCGTTCTAGTGGATGAAGAAGGAATTGTGAAAGCCGTTAGAAGAGCAGAATCAAAATATAGTGTTGAACAAGTAGGTGTAACTATTGAGTTCTATGGTGGTGAACTTGATGGGGTTAGTTTTGGTGATCCTGCTATAGTTAAAAAATATGCTAGACGTGCACAATTAGGTGAAATTTTTGAGTTAGATCGTGCTACTTTGAAATCGGACGGTGTTTTTCGGAGTAGTCCAAGGGGTTGGTTTACTTTTGGGCCTAGATCACACCAAATATGCGAATCTGAACCAAATATGAATATAGAAGCACTCCAAAGTTTGATTTTATTAATATGCAACTGTTGGAAGTGATTTACAGGGTTGAATACATCATCATAAAGTCTAGATCTGATTTTTATTTGCTATCATGTCATGTCCCTATTTCCGGAGTGACTTCTAATGGAGTTGATGATTAGCCTATCATCCATTCCCGTAGGCTAATGCATTGGAAAGGTAATGAATTTCTAGTATGAGCTTATTGCTACACATGGAGAACCGGAAAGTTGGTATGTGTCTATACATGGAGATTTGGAAAGTTAGCTCAACTAGTATGTGATCAATGAAAAATGCAATATTGAAATTGTATTTTTATTTCATTTGATGGAGTTTAGAAAATGGAATCTTTAATTGCATTTTCTATAATCGATTTTTATGGAGTTGTACATATGAATAAAGGGGATGTGTTCATCAAGGAGTTATAGATCCAAGCTAATGCCAATGATTGCCTTGAAGATGATCGACTTGTCTAAGATGGTTCTATTTTATTGTTTGAAGAGCAAATGTATTGGTTCGAGGTCCCACATTGAAACCAACGGCTATCCAGGAGGGGCGATTAATGCTAATCGGTCCATGGCTTGGTATTGACGCCTTGTGCAATGAGGCGATTACATGGAATAATGAGCTTATGAGGAGAATCGATGCATAAAAAAGGTTTGTTGAGTGATTTTTAATGCTTGCATTTGATCCATAGTTGGCTGCCGATTTTAAAAGAGGTTTTAAAATGCAAATGTTGGTTATTCAATGAATGCAAATGCCACCGCCGCCAAGCATGAAGGAGAGTTATTTTAAATGCAATATTTATTTACTAAGTATTGGCTTTGGATCGATGCCACCTTGAGGGCGATGGAGTTTATGATATTAAATGATTGCATTTGGTTTGTTATTTTGTTTTGAAAGTTTATAAATGCCAAACGCCTTGGATGAGGAGGTTCGATCAAGTCAAGGATTGATGTTCATTGCAACAAAAACAATATTAAATGCTTGCATGCAATCGGCCACCGCCATTAGCAAGGGGAATTCAATATCAAAAGAAGTTTGTAAATGTTTGTTGACTCCACTACATGGCCGCCGCCAAATAGAGAAGGACGCCACTTCATAGAGGATCGATCCACTTGATGTAGTTCATTTAAACAATTAAAGATTGTTTTAAATGATTGCATTCCTAGATGTCATTCATTTACTTTTGTTCAAGACTCTCTGTTGTGATTGATGGATTTCAAATTTCATTCCAATTTGACAAAGAAGAGGGACACCTATCCTTGGAGAGCATAAGTAGAGCTCTTGAACTTCAATTAGGAACTAATGATCATTTTGGTAAGCTTTTACATTTTGTTCTTTTAGCTGGAAATTGCATTTTCTAGTTATTTTTCAAGGAGATGTTCCCTTGAATGTTGTGGTGATGTTCCCATGACAATTTGTGAGATGTTATCATTTAGATTTCATCATTGGAGTTGAATTTGCAGGTTTATTTGTGAAGATTTGAAGAGATATTGACATCATAATGGAACCCTTGGTGTATTGGAGTGATTACCAAGGTAGTTGATTGAGTTTAGAGTGAAGATTGAGTGACTTTTGCATATTTTTCAAGGTCTGATTTCATATCAGCAAAGTCTGATTTTTATGATAGCGAATTGTTTGGACAATGACAGGGTTTTTGAAGTGGATTTGACAAAGGCTTTCACATTTGAAGAGTTGCATTTGATAGAAGATCAAACTAGGCTTCCATCGCTTGAGTTTGGAAGTGTTTTTCTTGAAGTTTTCATTGATACAACTTGGCTGGGCAAAATCATCACTTTCAGCAGTCATATCAGCATACAGAAGTTTTGGATCGGTCAATTATTCATGTACTTTCATGGCTGTTATAGCATCATTGGATAGCTATCTTTGTTCTAGAGTGTTTGGACTTTGATCTTATGAAGGATTTGATGTAATAGGACATTTTTAATGCTTCTAATAAGGTCTGATATAAAATCAGACAGTGATTGAAATTCAGATCAGCAACTTAACATTTTTGTATTTCTCATTTGAAGGTTTCATATAAGTAGTATGATGTGGGTTTGAAGTTCAATTGTTGTATTGTTCATTGGTGATGATTATTTGTTGATTTGTGCAAGAAATCTTATCTAAAAATTGGCAAAAAATTTCAGTCATTCTAGAAAGGTTTATTTCCTATCAATAAGTACAATGCTGATTATACATAAAATATACAAATTTTGCAACATCAAACCAACTCACAAATTGATAGAAAATGCTGATTAGACCCTTGAAACTGAAAATCAGACTCGTATGGCTGCTCAAATGATGCAATGATGACCTATACGACTACTAAAATGGCTGGTGATTGGCTGGAAATGGACTATATGGCTGTAGCTAGGTGGAAATCAGCATAAACAACGGTCACTTCTTAATAAACAATTATTTTTCAATTGTATGGCTCCCTGGATGAAGATTGCAGACCTGGAACGACTAGAAAAATGGTGTTTCAGACTTCAAATGATGCCACAAAAATATGTACGGATTGTTCACAAGCTGACACACCCTAAAATTAGGTATCAATGCCTCCAAAATGGTCCGCCACCCTTAGGAAATTATTTTTGAATTTTTTTATGTAGCTGGGCAACCTCCAAAAATAGTGCAAAACCCTTCAATGATATCAACCAACAATTCGCCCTTGTACGAAAATTCCCCAAAATTTATGTATAATTATTTGCTTGCAAATCCAATTGATAAATCCCTGCAATTTCACACAAATCGCCAAATTAGCTCAACATGCAAACCCTGGATGGAATTTGCCAATGCCAAAGATGAGGGTTTTCGTCCTCACCTCCGGAAATCAAGAGCCAAGAGGGTTTTCATCTTCTCGAATTGCTGAAAACAACCTAGGGTTTTTGTCCTTGGATGTCAAAACTCAAATGCCAAAGCTCACAATGAATTGCCAAATGAAAACTTGATGATGCAAATGGAAGCCAAGTGCCTCCTTTTAAACATTTCCATTTTTGGGCCCATGAATAAATTCCCTCCAAAATAGTATTTAAAGGTATTTTTTATTTTATTTAATTTTAGTATTTAAAGATACTTTTATTTAATACTAGTGTTGATAAACACTTTTTATTTTATTTTAGTTAGATTATTTAAGTTGCCCTTTAAATTAAAATTTGTTAGGCTCAACTTAAAATAATATTATTATTTATTTCCCTTATTCCTCCTCTTAGCCTACGGGAAATAAAAATAGGCTAGAGGTCTTCTCCATGGTTCTATTTCAAAAAAGGGGACATGACAATTTGCCATTCTCGAAATTGCTTGTTCTCAAGCAATTGTAGATATAGATTATCAAGAATCTCTGCACCCTCCCAAGTGGCATCTTAATGGAAGGCTCCTCCAACGCACCAAGTACTTCGCGATGCTCCTATTCCTCAACTTCTTCTCTTTTATATCAACAATAGCTTCCGACACCAAAATCAACTTACCCTCATCATCAAGTGGTGGCAACTGTGTAGGAGTATTATGATGTCCAAGCGCCCTCTTAAGGCATGAAACATGAAACACATTATGGATTCTACTATGCTCTGACAACTCAATCTCATAAGCAACATCCCCAATCCTCCTCAATACCCTGTAAGGCCCATAAAACCATGGTTTGAGCTTTTTAGCTCCACTCCTTTTGAGAGAAGATTGTTTACAAGGCTGTAACCTTAAGAAAACTATGTCTCCCACCTCAAAAGTCCTCTCCAAACCATGGCAATCTACATACACCTTTTGCTGATTTTGTGCTTGTTGTAGGTTCTCCTTAAGTGCTCTCAAGAACTCTACTGCACCAAATCACTTGCTCCAAGCACTCTACTATCCGAAACAACATCCAAGAAAGATGGAGCATCAAATCCATACAAAGCTTTGAATGGAGACATACATATGGACATGTGATGTGAAGAATTGTAGCAATGCTCCTTAAGATAGAGCCATCTAATCCATGCCTTCTACTGCCCTGCTACATAATTCCTCAAATATCCCTCAATCCACTTATTTACAATCTTTGTTTGTCCATCCGTTTGAGGGTGATTGCTAGTGCTAAGAGTCAACTTTGCAACTGTCAATCAAAAGAGCTCTTGCCAAAACAAGCTAAGAAACTTGTTGTCCTTGTCACTCACTATGTTCTTAGGCAAACCATGGAGGCTAAACACATCTCTGAAAAACAAATCAGCCACCTATGGTGCCTTGAACTCTGAAGATATAGCAAACAAATGTGCATACTTAATGAGTCTATCAACCACAACATAGATGCAATGGCAGTCTCCATTATCAAATTACCACTTGTGGCCCTCTTCATTCTGGATTGTCTTTTAGGCTTTTTTTCCTCTGATTCTTGAATAATGGCAACAAGTGTAGCAAAGTTAATTTGGTAAGAAGATAGAATTTTCTTGTTTCAAGTAACCACAAACTTTACCCACTCTAGAGCATCTTTTCCTTCTTCCTACATACTTTGGGATTCTCTAATAGAAGAAGATATGTCAATGATAACAGGTGATGTAGGGTAACAAATGGGATGAACGGGAGATGGCGGAACATGGAAATGGGGTGGATATGGAACAAGAGGAGGGATATGTGATTGTTGTTGTGTTGGTACCCCTACGAAACTTTACCTTCAGTCAAGTTTGTAGTCATAAACCATGTCGTTCTTGTTGTATTATCATAGTTAGGGGTAAAAGAGGGTTTTTGAAAGGGCCCAAGTCCTTTTACAAATGGGATCCAAAAGCACATGTCCTGAGAACAAATTTTACACAAAACACGATCCCACGATAAGTGGAAAGCCACAACAAAAGCCAACAATAGAAACCAACACTAACAACATAGAAACAACATAAAGACAATGAAGAAGATTAGCTCAAAGCCATAAACTTAAGACTTTTTATAGTATTCCATCCATCCTTCAGAAAGACCATGTGTTCATAACCTCATTGTCCATCGAGATCATCTTTTTCAGAGTTATTTGTTTTGGACCGGGTTCTTTTGCTAGGTCCCTCGCCAGCCATTTGATTTTTCCTCTTGAGCATGCAATCATGTAGCACGGTCATGCTTGTAGCAAAGTTCTTGATTGTGGTTCTACTAATATGCATGACATTCTCTAGGGTGGATAAGAGTTTCTCTTACATTCTCTCCATGTTCTCCATTCTCTACTTAAGATCCATGATGCCAATGAACATGAGGTTGGAGTTTTTGATGTTAAGCAAGTTTTTCTTCCTATCATATTGCAAATTTATTTGGTCATGGTCTGGTTTTTCAAATAACAATGGGTGCATACTGCTTGAGGATGGACAATGCTGAATGAAGATGAAGAGGTATTTGATCAATGGTGGCTCCAACGGTAGAAAGAAGAGAAGGAAATGCCAAAGATTTGGATCTAAAATCAAGATGGATGAATGGTTAAGAAAATCCTTCAAAACGTCATTCAAGTGGCAATGTCAGCACAAGGCAAAACCCAAAGACAAGTTAAAGAGAAGCGCACATTTCTGGTGGCTAAAGCTTAAGCCACTACCAAATTTTGCCTAAATATGAAGGACGGTTGGCAAAGTGACAAAGGAAGTGCACCGAGATTTAAAGATGCTCAAATTGTCAAGATTGACACTATTTCATGATGGCTACGCCAATTCAAAACCACACCTATGATCCTAAAAGTGGTGAAATCAAGTGGAAACTTTGCCAAGCAAGGAAAGATTGTGAAATGACAAATCATGGCACACATTTGCCTTGGCAAAGGCAATTGAAAATGGCACTGAAAGTAGCGAATCCCTTAGTAATCTGCTCTAAAATAAAAACACTAGAACATTAATTGTAAAGATGACATGCTTTGTGTGTGGCAATACCACCTTCTAGTTCTACTAGATTCCGTTAAGGTGGCAACTTTATTATGAAATCGTGCAAGTATGAAAGTTGGATTGAAACATGAATGAAGTGCGTTTTTATTTAGTCTTTGCCACCCTTTAAGAATGTAATGTCCCTACCAAGATATTTCATCAAACTTGCAATTTTTTCGACTTTAGCTCATAGACATTTTGTCAAATAGTTGGCAAGCAATGATGCATTTGTTGGAAATGTTGTCATTGATGTCAAAGGTGGACAAGGTCATCATTGATGTCAAAGAGCTTGTTGTGGAGATTGTTGCAAATGTTGTCATTGATGTCAAAGGTACATAGACATGTTGTCATTAATATCATTGTATGCAAGGAGTAATTGATGTTAAGAATTGCCCGTTATACATTCTCGTTGGAGAGATTGTGAAAGTGAAAGGCCGACTTAGACATATGTGGATGTTTAAATTAAAGATTTAAACATAATGAGAAAGACGTTGGAGGAATACTTAGCTGACCTCCTTGAGTTTAATGCCACCGTTGAAGATTTGTGAAGAACAATATAAGACAAGTAAATATGGGCCGACCCATATGTCTTGGCACCTTTGGTGTTTTATAGAAATTCAAAATTCATAAATGAAATTCCTTGAAAAGGCCGACTACATTGAGATAGCCGACCCTCCTTGTTTAGACAAGATTTAAATTTAAAAGGTGGCTGACTTCCTTTAAAAGATAGCGCCAAGGAATAGATAAGAGGGTGCAATTAAGAATGAACAAAAGGATGCGATTTCATGTGGAATGCTTAAGGATAAGAGTTTATTGTTGCTAAGAGGAGCGATTTAAAACAAGACAAAAATGTACGATCTGCTTTGGACAAGGGCAGCGATTAATAGTTGTAAAGGGCAGCGATCATCATGAAGAGATGTTATTAAGTGGTGTTGTTTTATTAATGAAGAGGTGGCATTTAATTAAAGGTTGTCTTCTTTAGAAAAAGACATAGCTATTCATTAAGGACACCTCTCTTGAGAGGTTATAAAGAAGGGAAGGAGTGCTTAGAAGGCAAGCAATTTAAATGATTTATTTCTGAGTTAAGAGCAGATATAAAGGAAGAGAAGGGGCAGAACTATGAAGTGCAGATCTGATTTGTTTTGAAAGGAAGTGTGTGATAATATGAAGATGATATGAGCAGAAATTTATGTGAAGATATTGCCATGTTATGATCAGTTTTGTGTAAAGAAGTTGTGCATGATTTGAATCAGATTTGAAGGGAAGAGAGTGTGCAATCAGATTTGAAGAAAAAGTATGTGTGTGAACTTGATTTGAAAAGGAAAGACTTACATCATACAAAATCAAAAGTAGTGATCAGATTGTGAGTAAAGGAGAATGATATCATCCATTGAAGAATGCGTAGGTTGGTGCCTAGAAATTGGTGCCTTTTATTGAGTTGGTGCTCAGTTGTGAGGGTTGGTGCCTATAGATTCTACAAGTGGGGATTGGTGTCTCCAGTGGGTTGGTGCTCACAAAAGAAGAATTGTAAGAGAAGTAGGTTGGTGCCTACAGAAGAAGATCAATATATATATATATATATATATATATATATATATATATATATATATATATATATATAAGCAATATTTTGCCGTGGTTTTCTCCCACAAGGGTTTCCACGTACAATCGTGTGTTCTCTCTTTGTTTATAATTGCTAGATCTTACATATGTGATTTATTGTGATTGATTAAGTATTGAAAAGTAAAAGACTGTTTGATACTGATTCACCCCCTCTCTCAGTATCACCATGTGCTCATCAACATTCAATATTTTTGATCTAAATACTCATAGCAGCTGCAACTTGTTGCAAGTATGTGCCTAACCAGTGTTGTCATTGATGTCAACATATCTGTGTTGTCATTGGTGTCAACTGTACTCTTGATTTTGATGTTTGTTAGTGTTGGAGATAATGAGTAAATGATCTTGATATTGAGTTTCCAAGTGCTTTTGAGAAAATTTGTTCTTTCGGTGGAAACAGTGTGTTGTAGAGTATCTCTGTTTACTGAAGAACAGTCCAGTAGATTGCTCCGTATTTCCTGAAGAATGAGTATCTTTGCTTGCGGATTGGAAGTTATTTAGAGGCATGTCTGAAGATGATATATCTCAAGTTTGAGCCTCTGGTATGAAGATTTGAGTGAGTTATGTTCACCAGAGTGAAAATTGCTTTTTTGTGTATTTAGTGGTGACAGGGAGAAAGTATTTTGCTCCGCATTCCTCCGCATTGAAGTTTCATAGTCTGCGGTTTTGGAATCAAGTTGGTAATGATGTTAAGCGCCTTCAACTCCAATGGTTCATGATTTGGTGGTCCGCAAGTGATCTTTTCTTTATGACAGTGTTGGTTAAGTGCTCTGGTTTGAAGAATCTTCTTGACATAATGGTTAGAGGTTGTGTGGATGTTCCTGGCGATTACAATGTGCGTGTGGATGTCTCCTGATCGTGTTCCTACCTTTGGATTGGTCCGCGAAGAGAAATTGGATCATGGATGAAGACTGTTCGTGGAAGTCTTAGTGTTAACACCTGTCTTAGCGTTTTGTGGCGTGGAAGATTGCATTTGAGTCCCAGCTAAGGCGTGGGTGATCCGCATACATCTTTACATCTTTTCCTTAGCTAAATTTGTATTAGGTTCAGACCTATTTTATGTATGTTTGTAATGCCGACCTTGGAGATTGTTCCAATGGTTGATAAATGTAATGTTCCATTTTTGGCGTATTGATTATTGTGAGCATTTTGGCTTGTTCTTAGTCTCTTAGTGGCTACCCGACTTTGTTGGGAGAACTCCAATGTTCTTGGAGTGGCCACAGATCAGTTTTACAGAGCAATTGGTTATGGCTTTGAGCTCAGATGGTGTTTAGGATCGCAGTGATGCTTTCTGATGTTTGATCGGGTTCCCGATTTGCTCTCGAAGATTCTTGGAGAGGCCGTCTATTTTTAGAAAGTCACCCGGAAGGCATCATTCATCTTCCCAAACATCCTGGAGTATGTTGGTATGCTTAATTTTGTAGTTTGGTGATATTTGGGATTTCCTGTAAAATCAGTTGATTTAATGAGCTAAACAATTAATTATTGCACTTAAGTTAAAAAGGTTGAGAAATTTTCATTTAACACTTAAGTGTTATAGCTCGTTGGAAAGGGGATGAAAAGCTCTAAATCATGGATGCATCATATTGGGGCCTTGTGAATCAAATATTTCCTTTATTTTGATAAAGGGGTTTTTTGAGCTAAAGGGAGCTTTTAATTAAAAAGGTGACTTTAAGTTGTGCACACATAATGAATTATTTTTTATACTTTTGAGGAGAAATATGAAGGGATAGAGGAAATAATATTTTATTTCTCTGAAAAAAGTTATAAAAGGAAGAGATGGGCTCATTGTTTGATTATGCTGATGATTTGTATTGCTATGTTGCTGGAATGAACCTGGGAGTTCTTCCATTTCTCTTGAGGATGAAAACCCTCTTGTAGAAATTCTTCTTGAGGACGAAAACCCTCTTGGAGTAGACCGGTTTCGGTGGTGAGAGATCCACCCTAGCTGAAATTGGTGTGATTTCATACAGGAATCACCATTGTGCTGAAGATGGAGATTGGAGCAAGCTCATGCAGAGTTTGCCATAGAGCTTCATGGAGTTGATACATTTTGACTAGTTTGGATTTGAGAAGGGTGTTGATTTGTTATGTGATATTTTTTAGTGTGAATTTTTGGCGTAGAAAATGAGTTATTTGCTTTCCTTATGGCTGGCCGTACATTCTCAGTCTACAACAGTAGAGGGTTTGAGTATTGGTTGGTGAAATGTTTTATTATGTATTAGTTGAAGATTGGATTTCATTTGCTTTGAGTAGACATCTCTTTCTAAGCAGATTCCAATGATTCCTTTGCTGTTCTAACACTCTTGTGATCAGCCGTACCTCCAGGTTGGGTCATACTTCCTTGCATATAGGCGTGAGTCCCATCTTGCTAGGCGCTTGAGTTCTAAACCAGATTTTAAGTCTTTGTGGATCACCAAGTGTTAAAAGCTGTGAATGGTGATGATGGGAAAGGTTAAATGAAAGATCTTTAATAGCAGCCTTGCCATATGCAGCCGTACAGCAGCAGCTGTATCAGTTTTGAGCAGCCCTTATCAGCAAGTGTTTGATGGTATTTCTTGTGTGTGGAGCTCACTTTGGAAGAGTTTTTTGTGTGGTAGTCTGGGTAGAGGTTTTGAGGGAAGAGATATTTATTAAACATGGAGTTTACTCCAGTCATTGGGCACCATACAGTGGCATAAATCTGAGCATTTCCAGTTCTGTTGAAAACAGCAGTATAAACATTGTTCTGTGACAAAAATAAGGTGAAATCTGTTCATGTTCTTTAATGTTTTCTTTCGTGGCTATTAGTGATCAATGATATGGCATATTCAATATTAATGGTAGATGGGTTTTGGGACTGATATGAAGAAGATTAAGGCTGATATGATGACTGCAGTCCTTCGAACAGCTACAGCAGTGCCTTGAAGTCTTGAATCTGAGGTCATTCTTCCATATTCTTCATATTGGTACATTTATGGTGGATCCTAAGATTCTTATGTTTGCTTATTTGATGTCACCATTTGGCTTTGAACTCTAACTGATTGCAGCTGTGATAATTGTGCAAATTAGGGGTGTTGATTTAGTTGAAATTTATTCATTGTATTGTATCATTTCATTTATGTTGTAAACACTTATAACCCTTGGATGGTTCAATCGCCAGTGTGGAGAAAGAGCATTTTCTTTATTGTTCTCACCCACTGCATAAGTGGAGTATTCCCACTGAATAAGTGGATGGCTTTGTAATCTTTTATGTTTGTTTTCATACCCATTGATGAAGTGGTGAATTCCCACGATATGTGGTGCCCGCCGCAGCGAATGAAGTGTCTTTCTTTCTTGCATACTTTAAATTGTAAGCCAAAATCACTGTATGCTCTCACCTTGCCCATTCTGGGATCTAGGTGATCAGAAAGTGTGAGGCATTTAGTTGGTTTATGCAATTGATGCTAACACTGCCATATCATTGTATGTCATTTTGAAAATTTTTGGGGGTAGTTTATTACAATGAATGTAATGCCGACCTTGATGTACATTCCAAGGTTGATGAATTGTATAAAAACATGTAATGTAGTTGCGAAAAAGGTGTCCTTGTGCAAAAATGAAAAGATAAGTGTGAAGGTGTGAGAAGAGCAGAGCAGAGGAATTATACTGTGCTTCAATGGAACTGAACTCAGGCATGGAGTAGATGCTACCAAATCAGTTCACCATCCTTTGGCAGTGAGCCTCAACTTTTGCAGTGAGCATTTTGGGTAGTGAACCCTATGGTAGTGAGCCTCTATTTTTTCGGTATTGCTATAACATATATATCTTTTTGGGCTAACACCCACCGTGGTTTTTCCCTTATAGGGTTTTCCACGTAAAAAATCTAGTGTTTCATGTGTTGACTGTGTTGACTTCTTATTTTATGCTTTCATGGTTAAATCTGAATAATAGTAAATAAGTGTTTGATGTGTTGATGTTCATAAGTGTTCAAAGTTTCAGTGACAACTGATTCACCCGCCCTCCCTCTCAGTCGTCCGGTGCATTTCAACAATTGGTATCAGAGCAACAGCATGCAAGTATGTGCGCTTTGCCATTGATGTCAAAGGGGGAGAGAAATCATGTGAAAAAATTAGGGGGAGAAAGAGTGTAGATGTGTAAAAAGAAAGGGGGAGTAACTTGTCTTGATGGTCATTACAATTTTTCACATCATATGTTGCCATCAATGACAAAGGGGGAGATTGTTGCAAGTATGTGCCTAACCGGTGTTGTCATTGATGTCAACATATCTGTGTTGTCATTGGTGTCAACTGTACTCTTGATTTTGATGTTTGTTAGTGTTGGAGATAATGAGTAAATGATCCTGATATTGAGTTTCCAAGTGCTTTTGAGAAAATTTGTTTCTCCGGTGGAAACAGTGTGTTGTAGAGTATCTCTGTTTACTAAAGAACAGTCCTGTAGATTGCTCCGCATTTCCTGAAGAATGAATATCTTTGGCTGTGGATTGGAAGTTATTTAGAGGCATGTCTGAAGATGCTATATCTCAAGTTTGAGCCTGTGGTATGAAGATTTGAGTGAGTTATGTTCACCAGAGTGAAAACTGCTTTTTTTGTGTATTTAGTGGTGACAGGGAGAAAGTATTTTGCTCCGCATTCCTCCGCATTGAAGTTTCACAGTTTGCGGTTCTGGAATCAAGTTGGTAATGATGTTAAGCGCCTTCAACTCCAATGGTTCATGATTTGGTGGTCCGCAAGCGATCTTTTCTTTATGACAGTGGCTGACAGTGTTGGTTAAGTGCTCCGGTTTGAAGAATCTTCTTGACATAATGGTTAGAGGTTGTGCGGATGTTCCTGGCGATTACAATGTGCTTGTGAATGTCCCCTGATCGTATTCCTACCTTTGGATTGGTCTACGAAGAGAAATTGGATCGTGGATGAAGACTGTTCGTGGAAGTCATAGTGTTAACCCCTGTCTTAGTTGACCTGGTTGTTTTCACTAAATGTGGAGATGCATTGAAGATTGTAGAAGCGTTCCGTGGCGTGGAAGATTGCATTTGAGTCCCAGCTAAGGCGTGGTGTGATCCGCATACATCTTTACATCTTTTCCTTAGCTAAATTTGTATTAGGTCTAGACCTATTTTATGTATGTTTGTAATGCCGACCTTGGAGATTGTTCCAATGGTTGATGAATGTAATGCCGACCTTGATGTACATTCCAAGGTTGATGAATTGTATAAAAGCATGTAATGTAGTTGCGAAAAATGTGTCCTTGTGCAAAAATGAAAAGATATGTGCAAAGGTGTGAGAAGAGCAGAGCAGAGGAATTATACTATGCTTCAATGGAACTGAACTCAGGCATGGAGTAGATGCTACCAAATCAGTTCACCATCCTTCGGCAGTGAGCCGTCCTTGGCAGTGAGCCGTTCTTGGCAGTGAGCCTCAACTTTTGCAGTGAGCATTTTGGGCAGTGAGCCTCTGTTTTTTCGGTATTGCTATAACATATATATCTTTGTGGGCTAACACCCATCGTGGTTTTTCCCTTATAGGGTTTTCCACGTAAAAAATCTGGTGTTTCATGTGTTGACTGTGTTATTGTGTTGAGCTTCTTATTTCATGCTTTCATGGTTAAATCTGAATAATAGTAAATAAGTGTTTGATGTGTTGATGTTCATAAGTGTTCAAAGTTTTAGTGACAACTGATTCACCCCCCCCCCTCTCAGTTGTCCAATGCATTTCAACACAACTAACTCACAAATATATTGACATAATCACAAACACTTTGCATTCATTGAGTTTCACCGGGACATTTTAGCAAACAATTGTCATTCCAAGTATAATATCTGCTAATATAAATTTTGAAATTTCTATTATAAATCCCTTTGTTAGCAGCTGGAAGAAAAAATTGGCACACATACAAAAACTAAAACACATACAACTCTAACCACTTTAACTGAAGCAAATTGCTGATGAAGAACCTTTCAGTATTTTATTACTGAAGTGAATATTACATTAAAATCAGACTATAAGTTGCTGTACATCCTCTTTTTTTGTTCCACACAAGCTCAACACTTCCCCAAATATCCATGAATCCTTTCCAACTCCTCACATTCCCCTTCCTTAACTTTTAATGATAATACAAGGGGGCGGCTAGTTGAGTTGGCTCCAAAGGCCCCACCACAATGGAGCGCTTCATCTTTAGTTTCCCACGATCTCTAATTCAATTGTTACTTTCTTAAAAGGAAGTAACTGATATATGTTACCAAATATTCTTCAAGATGGAATTGATTCCCTTCAAAATGCTCACGCCTTCCCTCTATAACATGCACTCCCTTTTAATATCAAATCTAGCCACTTTCGTACCAATATTTGGTATGGCCAATATGGAGAAGGTATGATTGATCTTAAGGGACAGTCCAACAATAATATAAAATTCTTCCACTCTTAAAATATTTGTTTGTGAATATTTTCTACTAATATTCAAAAACCCTCACAATGAAATTTGGAGGAATAATATTATTTGCTTGCAAATGATTTTCGATAAGTTCCAACCTGTAGCTCCGTCGTAAACCAAAATACCAATTTGGAAATGATATTTCGACTCTTCAATGCAAATCTCCACAAATCTCATAACATTTGATGTAGCACATTGGCAACCTTTTTATGAAATTGCTCCAAGGGATGTTGAGGGTTCTCGTCCCCAAACCCAATATCTTTAGCACATAGGTGACTTCTTGATGAAATCACTCTCAAATGGCTAGGAGGGTTTTTGTCTCTGAAACCATTCTTACCTTAGGGTTTTTGACCTAGGTGTAGAAGATGAACATAGTTTAGTCGTTCAAGAAAAGAGAATTTGATAATGAACAATGAATGTCCAACATCTTGCCCAAGCCCTCCTTAAATAGTTTTTTCGAGGATATTTTATTTTAATTTCTTTTATTCCACTTTTATGTCTCCTTATAACAACCCCTTTTTAAATAATTAAATATAAGTTGTCTTTTAATATTCCACTTTTCGACAACTTAAATATTTAACCTTTTAATAATTTAATAATTTTCTGTACAACCACCAAAGTTACGGAAAATATTAAAATAGCCCAAAATATGAATTTTGATCACACTACCAATACCTTGAGTGCATAGGATATTAGTCTATATAAAAGTTGGCGCTCTCCCAAGATGACGAACCTCTTCAAGAAGTGTGGAGTGGTCCTAGAACGTCGTATCCGCACACGAAAAGTACCATTGTACCCATCTTGGCTCCAGGAACTCTCTGCCATTGTCAGAATACCTTTCCGATAAAGTTGGCGCTCTCCAAGAAAGTTGGAGTTTTCAGGGATGTTGGAATGGTCCAGAGAAAGGGACACTACAAGTCCTCCCTCCCAAAATTGCTTGTCCTCAAGCAATGTCGATTAAACTTGTTGGCGTTTCAGTTCGCACCTCTGGAATGCGAGTTGGAAACGGACAACTATGCACAGATAAACTGCTCTTCTATTAGGAGGGGAAGTTCCCTCTTTGCTGATGATTGTCTTAAAGATAAATAAACTAAATTGCCTATCTTTTTGATTCTCAACTACGAGCACAAGGTTATAAAACTCTATCGCTACAGCAGAGGTTTTTCTCTCAACTTCTAACTACAACTAGGCCTAAACTAAATGACGCTTTTGACAACCCAAGTAAATTTAGAGGTTAGGAATCAAAAGTAAACATGGAATGATTTGTTAACACAAAAGCTCAAATAAACTTCTTCTAGATTGCACTCGAAGATTCATTGTATTTTTAGGATGAAAAATGAAAGTAAGAATATGCAAGCAACACATATGATGATAAACTAAATGAACATGAGACAGAGAATCAGAGCAATGGAAGGTATGAGATTTCCTTTCTCAATATCAAAAAGCTGTTACAACTCCAGGACAACAGTATTGCAGCAAAGACAGGCATACAATATCGATCAAACACTGAATTACAAATGACACAAGGTGAACAAGCACTTGAATAACAATTTGCAGGCTAGAATAGGCTCAACAAATTTGCTATCACAATTACAGTTCCTAAACAATGGGCAAGGCTGCCCTTATTTATACACAAACCAAGGAGTAAGGAACCCTAAAATCTCCTTGATCCTAGCTAACTAACTTGCCAACTTGCAAGCTTTATTTCTATTCTAGACAAAAGATTCTAACTAACACTTGCTTTAAAACGATTTGATTTAAAGTAGAGAAAGCTCCAACTATTTCAAAGTGATTTTTCTATTTAAAGGATGGATAAGCTTGAATGAAAGCGATAGCTTTAAAATGGAAAATCATTGAGTTAACTGCCATTTTTTTGAGTTCCATCCTTATCTACATCGCTGCTCCATTGGTGACATCACCCACTGATATTTTGGGAAGCAATATCCTCCAAAAAGCTAGTAACCGCTTTCTTGCCAGGAATACTAATACTTTCCAAGATGATATTTTGATTCTCTAACATCTCTTCACCATCTGCAACTATCTGGGAGACGATTTAAAACATTCAAGGCTGAAATTTATTGGCCTCTACTTGACCTGTGACCCGGTTTAGCAGAATAATCATTATTGCGTATTCTTCCTTGAACTCTCCACGTCCAATGTTCTTTGGCAAAACATTTTGCTTCTCTTTCAGCCACTTTTGAGCAATTCTTTTCTGATATTTTTCCTTGTCATTGTGCCACACCTTGCATTCTTCAATAGAAATGACAAAGTTCTCCTTCCACGATGGTATTGAAAAACATTTTTCAATGTCATTAGGCCTGAGGCTGCAGAGTACATGCTCATCTGCTGATTGGATTTCCCTTGTAACTGAATTGTGATGCTTAGTAAAAGCGATTGCGAATTCAATGCTTTGCACTGTGACGGGGAATGAAGCTGCTGCAAGCAACTCGGAGTGACTCAGATTCCTAATGGCGATGTTTCCTGCGTCTTCTAAAGCATGCAAATTGAATATTGAAAGCACCTCATGCAAATTTGTCTTGACGGTTCTCAGGTAATCATGAACCAATGTCATTTTAGGCTTGATTTCTATTAGAGAGTATTGCATACTGAAAAACTTGAAGAATGCCTGTGAACACGCCTATGTTTGGAAATATTTTGCATAAAAGGCTGAAAACTGTTTGTTGATTTCTTTTAAAAAGCATCTTTTGAGAGAAAAAGCTGGCACGTGGGTTTTGTAGACAATCTCGTTCTAAAGCAACCCAAATCGTTGGATTCCGAAAAACAGAGGATTTCTCGAAAAAGCGGTAAAAAAATAGATTTTTGAAAAACTAAAATTTTCCTCTTCAAGAGGACGTAATTCCAGATGAACCTATTTCGATGAAAACTGAAAAAGCTACGGCTCTATTTCTGGAAAATGATGCCCTAGAAAAATGGACCTTGAAAAAGCGTGCCTCTGTGCTTCCCAATCCCGAAACTACGAAGAACACTGAAAAAACATTCCGTTTGGGTTCTCAAATCTTCATGAGAAGAAAACGATGTTCTTCTTCCTCTGGATGCAACCTGCAAAAATAATGAATCAAGGAGGCCAAAGGCTTGTTTTTATAGAACTTAAGGCGAAAAAGCAACTTTCTTTGTGAAAGCATAAATCTTGAAGCTTATCCGTGAAGATAGCAACTCTTTGAGCAAAAATCCAAGTCGATATGCTCGCATAGGATGAATTCCTATTTTATAGCTGCCTATTGCTTCACATGTGAGGATGATGAAAAATTGCTTCTTGATGATGTCATTAAACACGTGAAGTTGCAAAAGTGTTAGCCAATTTTCCTTTGTTTTGAAACTTTTGCACTCGTTCTGACTCTAGCATGACCTGCCTCTGACTTCAACAAGATGGCAAATTATCACCGTTGACTGAAAAAACTAACTAATCATGGCATTTTGAAGTTTTACCAATTCTGATTTGATCCCCAGCCTCGAACTGACGATCTGACGACGTTTGACTCCAATTTCGACTCCTGGAAACCGTTGCCGGATGAAGATTGGGAAATGGTTGGAAGATGACATCAATGAAACATGAAAAATTCTATCTTTGGAGAACCCAGGTGCCCTCACTTGACAGGGGTGCCTAACATCCCATGCCTTAGTCAATTTTTGACAATTTTCAACTTTGCTTATTTTTTTTTGTGCGCGCTCCGGTGACTGTGGGCCCCTGTTTGAATGGTGAAACTTGCTTGTCGGAGTAAAACTAAGACTGATGGTCAGGCAATCAGGCAAGCCTAATGAAAACTGAATCGATTGTACCTTCTGCCTGCCTCAGAAATAGGGCCAAACTGATTTTCTGTGAATCCGACCGAGCTGACAGAGGAAGATTTGCAATTTTCTGGAAAAACATGAAAAACAAACTAACACTGGTGATGTTGGGCGCCCCTAGTCTCCAGGGGTGCCTGGGTTTCCATGCCTTCGAAATTTTTTGGAAATTTTCAAATTTTCCTTCATTTCTCCATTTTTTTGTGTGCCACAGGTCCCGTTTGATCTTCATTTCTGGTCGTCTGGCTGACTCCTGATGGTGAATGAGAGGTGATTTGGATAGTCTGAGCATATCTGAGATGAATCTCCAGCTTTTACGGGCCTGTTGACTGATTTTTACCACCTGGAAGTGGGCTGACGAGGCCTTTTTAACGTTTTCTGAGAAAACGCAAAAAAAATCTCTGAGAAAAATTTAATGATTTTCAACTTTTCTTTGCTGTCCGGATTCACCGTGCTTCATTTTCCGTTCTTCGTCGGCCAATGGCCGCTCAACAGTTCTTCATCCCCTTAACAACACTAAAAACTTGAATCTGACCCCTGGTAGATGAGTTTCCTCCATTAATGGCCTCGAAGTTCGTGCTTCGCCTTCTAAAAAAACATAATTGACCCAGTAGAGAAAACTCGACCTTTTGCAGATTCCATCTGGACCACCTTGATCATGAAGCAATATCAGCCAGTCAGAATTAGGTAGGACTCCTGAATCAGAGATTCTATTTTTAGAAAATTTTGTCAGCATCTGTATCTCAAGAAACCCAGAAAACCTAATTTTGATGTCTATTTTTAGAAACTTTCTAAAAATAGAAACTTTCTATTTTTAGAAATTTTGACTTTTTGACGACAAATTTTCTAGACTTTCACAAAATGCCTTATTGAAGCAAAATTTTTGATTTAGCACAACAAAACTCACCATCAATTTGCAAACATTAGAATTCCAAACACTCCTCATCAACCTTTTATTAAAACCCCATTGCATCTCTTTAACCAAACCGCATCTTGCATCTTCAAGCAATGCAAACTTCAAAATTCCAACTTTATTGTGCCAATGTGATAGACCATATTTTGATGCCCAAAGAGTCTGGTTCCTTCTCCTGCCAAATGATGTCTCTCTTGCCAAAGGATCCATGAAGATTACTATCCACAATATTCTTATGTAGCCCTTTAAATATGTTCACTTTTCTAAAAGAATGTTTGTCTCCATGTGAGCTAAAAGCAAAAAGATGTGCATATCTCACCATATCACAGGTGCAAGTTGATAACAAGTTATGACAAGCGTATGCCACTTGAATTTCCACCCAATTCGGAGCTATGATGGCTGAAATATTCATCCTCTTCAGCTGAAACCATTTACCAACATTTTCCAGTGATTTAGTGGCTTCAAAATGTTCAATCTTGCAGTTGTTCAAGTTTGAAAACAACTTATAATCTGATTTTACCAAAATCAACACCTTGGAAATGGAACAGTAGCTGCAAAAATGAAACCTCCTTGCACAAACAAGAAATGTGAGCATTGTAATGATTGAAAACACTTCTGTAAAGGCTGAAAATTCTTTTCCAACAATCACCAACATGAAAATGCTCCTTTCCTTGTCTGGAAAAACTTGCCAATCAACATTTATGAATGCAAATGTAATTATGTGGTGGTTGATTAGAATGATGACAACATCATTCAGACTGAAATTTTGATTTATAATCCTCCATGGAACATTCTTTCTATCACCACTAACCTCCCTCAAATTTTGTTGGTGATAAAAACTCAGCAATGAAACTGCTCTAAATCAAAATCTTCTTGAAGCTTATTGATCTCATCAATTACCTACTTGATTTTCTTAGCTCTTTCTTCATTCTCTTGCTCCCTGTAATGTTTTGTAGTAGCAAGCTAATCTTCTGCCTCCAATAGTGCCATTTGGGTACTTTCTAATGAGTTCTTTGTTGATTTGAGCTCAAAGGTGAGCTCATCAACCTTTACCTTCATTTCCTTAGATGCAGTTAAGGGCTCATCTGCAAATTTGGTGGCCACATCTATATCTTTGATCATAAGCAGATATGCTGATTTCATTTCTTCCATTGAACTCTTAACTATTTGTAAATTTGGAAAGGTGACAATTTGTTCAAGCTATTCTCTCTTCAAATTTTGCATTAATCCTTTGATGAGCCTTTTTGTGCTATCCAATTTTGTTAAGACTTGCATTGCATTCTTTTTTGTTATCAGCAATTTTTCCTTCCACTCACCTTCATGATATCCAAATTCATGCAATGATATTGAACTTTTATTAGAATCAATGCAAAAACCAGCATTCTTTTCTAGGTCATACCTTTCAATAGAGTCTTTTTGAAAGTCGGATAGGTTTCTTGTAGCTCCAACTCAATTTCTGAACTAGCTTTACAAAATAGATCTAAGTATTTATCAAAAGTTGCTGATTTGAAATTTCCAGCAAGCTCAAACCCATCAGTAGTAACTACATTGTAATGTCCTGTTTTTCCGAGCGATCATCCAAAGGAGTCGGCTAGTCTATTTTATTCCTGTAGGATAAGTCGAGAGTTATAAGGGAATAATATAATTAATTAAATACTAAGTAATCTTAAGTCAATTTTGGATTATTTATATTTAATTAATTAAGCTGGACCTGTTTATAATATAAAATGACTTTATTATAAAAGTGAGTCACTTTGATAGAAAAAATAGAATAAAATAAAGTGGATTGTCAAAAGGAGGTCGGCCAAAGTGGAGGTTTCATTGGTGGCTATAAAAGGAGGAAAAAGAAAGTCATTTGAATCATTCTCATCTTGTCATTTTCATTGGAGATTTTCTCTTGATAGCTGCAACATAGGTTCAGCATATTCCAAGGACGAAAACCCTTAGGAATACTGGTGGATTGGACGAAAACCCAATTCCATCTTGAGGTGGATTCATTACGGGATTCACATTTGCACTTCATTGGAGATTCAGAGGAGAGGATTGAGCTACAAAGCCATATCTATTTCTACAGAGTGGTGTGGAGGAAGACGTAGGGCCAAAATTGTGAGATTTGGGGCCAAATACAATTTTGGCAATGAAGATTTATATGCAGGTTTAATTCAGATTTTTTATCGGACCTAAGAGACAATATTTCAGCTTCATATTGAGGGTTCTATTTGATAAGGGTTTATGCCCTAGGAGAGTGCCATCCATGAGGAGCCGAAATTCAGAATTTGAGGAATATTAAAGGCCAAAACCCTAGTCGCCGCCCTCATTTATCATGCCAATGTCATTCACCATGGAGCGCCACCTTGTGGAAGGAAACCCTAACTGATTTAGAAGGGATTGTGGAGTTTTTAAGAGCAACATCAAGTGCCAAATCTGATCACCCGTCTAGGGTTTGAAGTAAAGACATCATTCTCCATTATTTTGGTATGTAGAAATCTTTGTTTATCAATGTAAAGGTTTGATTTTGGAACAACAGAGATCTGAGTTATGTTTGGGCATGTTTGATCCTTGAAACTTGATGTAATTTCAATTCTGAGCAATCTGATTTGTAAAAGCAGTTAATCATATTCAGAAATTAGAACTTTATGATATTTGTTTTGCATTAGAAAGGTCATATTATGTGGTAGAATATATGGCATATGTTTTCTTCTCAAAGGTACATGAATGACTTTTATATTTGAGCAATTGGCATACATATATTCGCTGTCCAAAACAATTTACAGTCAAATAGAAAAATCAGACTTCATGCCTAGGGTTTGACAAAAGTAAAAATTAGAATTTTAGGGCAGATCTGATTAGGGATCTTATATGCATATCCTTCAATAAAGTCATTTTGGAGCTCTACCCCACATGCCTCTTGAATTAAGACATTTTCTTCTACACAGGGAAGTTATGAATGTTCATCTTTCTCAAATTTAGGTTCATTAACAACTTCAAAAATGTTTGATGTCAATCTCTCTTTTTCTTCATGCCCCACTATCACAAATTCTTCCTTATCCTCATCTGTCAAATAAGGTTTCAATTTTTCTTTGCATTAATTAACAACAATTTCATCTAAAACATGCACAATTGATAAAGATTCTTGATCATCCTTCCTCATATTAGCCAATAAGATTGATAAGAGTGGCTAGGGTACATCATCACTCTCATTTACAATCAAAGACATAATTGTTTGGATTGCTATTACAATATTTTCAGCATGATATTTTCTGATAGTAGCAAAGAAATAGTGAAACATTTGAGAATTAGATCGTGACATTCAAGATCAAGCATCACCACACATGATCTAATTTTCACAATAGTTTCTAGAATTTTTACCCTCTTAGCAAAAGAAGGATTTTTGATATCATCCAAACCTTGAAAACTCTCCATAATCAATTGAAATATATGTGATGTTCCCTTTTTGGCACATAGACCTTTTGTGCGCATTATGCTTGTTCCTAGTCCTTCAGAGGCTATTCGTCATAGTTGAGAGAACTCCAATGTTCGTGGAATGGCCGTGGATCAGTTTTTCAGAGCAATTGGTGTTGGATTTGAGCTCAGTGATGTTTCAGGATGATAGTGCAACTTTCAGAAGTTTGTTCGGCTTTTTGGATAGCTCTCCAAGATTCTTGGAGGAGCCGTCTATTTATAGTAAGTCACCCCCGATGGCGTCACATTTCATCTCAAACCTTCCAGAGTATGTTGGTATGGTTTAATTTGCATTCTGCTTCAGTTCGGGATTTTTCCGCAAATTTGGTGATTAAATGAGCTGTTTTATTAATGATATCACTTAAGTCACCTAAGGTTGGGAATATTTAAGAAAAGACTTAAGTGTTATTGTTACCTAAATTTCACTACGGCTCATTCAGTTAGAGTTTTGATTCAAAACTTGTAGGGTACATCTCATCTGGTCCTTCATACTTTACATTCAAGTGCATAAATGAAATAATTCAGGAGATTATGTTTATTAGTTTACTGCATTTATCCCAAGTGCATGTAACATAGGAAGGGTTTATCCAAAAAAAAAACTTTTTCCAGAAAAATAAATAATCTTTATTGAATGTAAAATGTTCATTATCTCACACAAGCCGTGAGGTTAACTATCTTATTCAATGAAATAGAAGAACAATCTATACATGAATAAGTAAATAAAGTAATGTGCATGTAGGGTTAGAGGCCGGTCATTGCCTGAGAATGACTGGTTCTAGCTTTGGCGTGTTGTCCTGACGCTCCGAGTCGTTTTCATCCTTCCTAGCTTCATGTCGTCCCTGGTTCCTGCATCTGGCAAAAAACAACGGTGTTAGAGCAATGCTCTAAGCAATGAATGGTCCCAAACCATACATGAACAAGATACCATACATGTATAAACTGTTCCTCAATTGCATTAAACAAGAAATGTATACCTTGGATGTCCCAGAGAACAATCAGTCATCAAACACATCCAAAACATGCATTTATTTTCTAACAAGTTTGCTTCATGTGTAGATACAGATATAATTATGTTTCTGTTTGATTCATCAGGTTACATCATGAGTGGAGGCAATGTGGCTCCCACAAGGTTGAGCCCAGCTCATAATCCTTATAGAACATCTCATATGCAATATACAAATGCAAAAGCACAGCTCAAGGAGCATATCCAGAAGGCAGATCACAGCTTTCAAGAGGTTTCAGTCATAGTAGGACAGCATATACAAGTGCAGTCACCATGATCATACAGTCATAAAGGACAAAGGACAACAAGGCACAATGATCATATAGTCATAAAGGACAAAGGACAACAAGGCACAATGGAGCAGCTAAGAAGAAGTTTGGGTCAGTCAAAAAACAAAGTATGTTTGAATGAAGGTGCAACAGTTATAGTCATGAGATATCAATGCCAAAAGCATCAAATTGACAGAGATGAAGAAGGGCATGAAGAGGCAGCAACAAGTTGTTTTGAGAGCGAGCAAAAACTATCATAGAAAAAGAAGGCAAATCTGTTGCAGCAGACAAAGGCATACAGGTATGAGGCAGAAATTATAAAGTATTTGAGACTTCAAAAAGACCTATCTAGGCCTTCTATAAAGATCTCAGACCTGCGCCATCATTAAGGGGTCTGCTCATATTTTTGAGTTAGAACAACACTAAAAGTCTATAAAAAGATAATAAACCTGTATAAGTGGTAGCTAATTCAGTCAAGGAGCTTGATTAAGAGGTTTGTTAAAAGAGGAGGTCAACCATGGAACCCTAGATGGCATAGCTTGTGCAAGGTCTATATTCAACTCCAAAGGCCCATCAGAATCACAAAAGACAACCATTGACAAGGGTTTCTCAAAGCATAAATGGTCAAAATAGTCATGTCTGAATGACTGTCACGGTAATGCAGAGAAGCAGCAGAGCATAAAGAAGCAGCAGACTGCTAGTGAGGTGCAGTGAACAGTGAAGGACAACAGTCATTTCTAGCTGTTTAGGAGTCCATGAATGAAGATATGACAGTAAAAAAGCTTCAAAGCTCTGCCTAAACCTTACATAAAAATCTAGTAAGGTCATCTCAAGTTTAGTATAACTTCACGCTAAAAGAGCAGAGACAGTCACAGAGTATCATAATCATGCATGAGGGTTTCTGAGGTTGGAGGAAGAGATAATGAATTCAAGAGCAACAAAACTACAAAGGATGGAGGTCTATTTAATGATCCATGATAGAGGTATTAGTCAATGGCTATGGCTGTTATAAAACAGTGGTAACAGTCAATGAGAATTACTGTTATTAGGCAAGGAGATAGTCAATACAATGACTGTAATAATAGTAAAGAAGGGACAAACAAAAAACAAAAAACAAAAAGGTACAGTCGAAGATGGCTGTCAAAAAAAAAAAACAGTAATAGTGGCTGTCATAACAGCAAGAAAATAGTCATCAAGATGACTGTTATAACAGCAAAAAAAAAAAAATAGTCCTAAACCAGAGACTGTGTTAACAGTCATGACGACTAGACAAGGATAGAACAGCCAAGCTCATGAGCAACAAGAAAGAGGACGAAGGCACAGTTTGTTCATTATGGACATACCCAAGAAGACTCTCTAGTTTTAAACCATGCCTCAATGCATAATAAAATTGTTCAAGAGCTTGAAAATGACTTCAGACAGATGGTGACAGAAGGCTATTTTGTGGTCTGTGGAAGGTCTTGATAGTCAATGGCATGGATGCACATAGGTTATGGAATAGTCATAGCAAAGAGCAGGTGTGAAGGTAGAGTCCTCATGTTTGAGGAGGTTAAATATGCATGCAAACATATGCTTTTAGTCCTAAGAATTCAAGGGGAAGCCTTCAAGGGCTGAAGAATGATCATACATGGAAAGCAAAGAAGATCTAACTCTGCTATTGAGATCATATGACTGCCCTAAATGCCAGCAGTTATCAATCTCTAAGGGCAGTCCACAAGAAATGTCACTTTCTATTATGAAAGACATTCACATGGGCAAATGACAGCCACAGTCAATAGGGACAGTCACATGGTCTCAAACACAAAGATATGCACCTTTCGAATGTATGCCTATGAAGACAGTGACCTATATCAAGAGACTGTTGAAAACAACAGTAGGTTTTGTAAAAGAAACATCACTATTGGCATATCCAAATTTTCTAGAGAGGTGAAGGAACAGTCATATCAGAGGACTGTTAGACAACAGAGGTTTGTAACAAAGAAGTGATGGGGTTTGCAATTCACAATGGACTGGTAAAGACAGATAGTGAATATAGCCATCAAAGTTGCTTGTCATAGCACAATGACAGATGAGAGCAGTAATTATTAGAGTTTGTTTGAGAGTAGCAGCCCTAACTGATAACAAGGACATAGACATCATCAGATAACAGTTATACTCGAAGGCATATAAGGCAGTCATCCTTAACCAAAAGCAATCATCTCTATTTTTTTTTGAAGGCAGCTACCTCAGATTAGGAAAACAGTCATCAAGCTGTCATGAGGGAATCTTCATGAGACCTCTGGCAGCATGACAGTAGTAGATCTTTCCATGGCTCAAAGTTGTAAGAAGAGGGACAGCAGTCATTATCCATGCATGGTAGTAGTCATCATCTTGTCAGGGTGCAAATCTGAGAGACAACAGTTATAGCTCATTGGAATGGGGAAAAGTCACTCTTTTTGATAGGCACATAAAAGTTAGAGCTTATGTTGGTGAAAAAGGGAATTATTGGAGTTTGAGTGGAATTTTTTTTTTCCTATAAATAATTCTTTTTATTTGCAACTCCAATAGTGCCTATATAAAGGAGTTGAGAGCTCATTTTGCTTTGTATGCTTGTTGAGATATTGTTATGCTGCAGGAATGAACCTGTGAGATCTTTCCTTCTTGAGAACGAAAACTCTCTTGAAGAAGTCTAGTTTTGGTGGTGAGATATCTACCCTAGCTAGAAGAGTCAGCTTCACCGTTAGGAGTTGCATAGAGCAAATATGGATTTTGATGTTTTTGATAAGCTTTTGGATTGAGATTGATTGATGTCAGTTGTGTGGGTTTTGGTTAGATTTTTGGAGTTTGATATATCTTTTGGAGATTTTCCTTGGTGTTTTCTTTCTACTCACATGTAGGCCGTACTGTAGCATGTCTTTGCTGTTATAGTGTTTGGAGATGTTGCTAGTGCCCTTGTTGAAGATTAGACATAGCTTGGAAATGGAGATGATCAAATCTGAGTTGACTGTAATCAGTTTCTTGCTGTAGCAGACCCTCTAGCATTTGTCGTACTATTCAGGTCGTACCTGAGCATGGATGTATGAAGTTTGCTGTGAATGAACTTGTTGTATTGGACTGTTATGAAGACTACACACCTTGGATTATAGCTGAAGTCACTCGTTGAGTAATCTAAAGAGTCTTTGAAGCTTATGACATCTATTATTCCCTGCCGTATTGTACTAGGGTGCCGTACCATTTGCAGCAGGTGTGAGGTTCAAGTCTGGGCCGTTTGATTATAAGGTTGATACATATGGTGCATACTGGGGCGTCAAGACTGAAGGTAAAGGTTAGAGTTGGTTTGAAGAGTATCTGCATGGCTATGCAGGCTGCCTAGTGCCTTGTTTCCATCAACCATGCCCGCTATACAACAGCTGTGAGGCTTTTTGAGTGTTGTTGCTTAACAACACTGTCTTCTCGTGGTATAATGCAGTTTGAGTGCTTTTTATTACTCTAGTTTGATTGGTAATTACAAGTGCAACATTGTTTTTATCTAACCATGCATGTGGGTGGAGTTTTATGAAGCTAATCCTAGGCAACACAGCCTGAGACACATGTTATAATAATTTGATGCAATCTTGTAATGGCTTTCCACTGAATAAGTGGATGTGCCTTTTCTTTCAGTACTTCAAGCTTAGGTTCCTGTTGAATAAGTGGATGCACCTAGATTTACTTTTCATGCATAGCTCAGGTTTCCGTTGAATAAGTGGAAGCACCTAGTTTACCTTTCTTGTACTTCCCATTGAATAAGTGAATGCCCACTGAATAAGTGGAAGATTGTTACTTCAGTTGATTATGATTTGAATGCTAACTCTGAAGCACTTGTATGCTCTCACCTTGCCCACATTGGGATCTGGGTGATTAGAAGAGTGTGGAAGATATCATTGCTCTTGACATTTAGTGTTGTCATCTTGTGATTTTCAAAAAAAAAATCAGGGTAGCATATTATAGTGGTATCGGAGCTGGTCTTCTTGCCAGCCTGTTGGATTGATAACCTTGTGCAGAGCGCATGTTAGAAAATTTTAGTTGTTTGATGAATTCTCCCTTGCTTGTCAGAATGGAAAGAACTTTGTCTTAGAAAAAGATTGTGTCAAGAGGGAATCAGAGCAGATGTCCTTTTTCAAAGCACTTCAAGGATTCTTTCAAATGTGACCAGCCTAGAAACTTGCAGAAAGAAGTAGTGGGAAGCTCGTTATTTGCATTAGGAAATGATTTGGAGATGCTGCATTTGTCTAAGAACGCTCTCCTCAGCAAGTTGGAAGAAGTTGAGAGCCGTTTGACCAAGGTCAAACAATCTGATTGTGGAAAATTGAAGTGGGCTTTGAAGCCGTCAATGATTGCTTTGGTTCAACCTAAGTTGATGAAACATCCTCATGAAGATGTGAGACTTGCAGTCACTCTTTGTCTATGTGAAATCACAAGAGTCATAGCTCTTGAAGTTCCTTATAGGAAGGCCATCATGAAGGAAATATTTCAAGTGATTACTAAAAGCTTTAGTGGATTAGCTGATATAGGATATCCTTCCTTTGCAAAGAGGGCTGCAATTCTTGAGATTGTTGCAAAATTTGGATTTGGAAACATCATGCTAGATATGGAGAGTGAGGAATTGATTCTTCATTTATTTCACCATTTCTTTGCTACCATTAGTAAGTCTCATGCAGATCAAGCTATAACAACCATGCAAGCCATTATGGTTTTGATCATTAATGAGAGTGATGAGGTATCTCAGCCACTCTTGTCTATTTTATTGGCTAATCTAAAGAAGAATGATCGAGAATCCTTATCTATGGCAAGTTTTAGCTGAAATGGTGCTGATTCAGTGTGAAGACAGATTAAGACCCTATTTGTCAAAAGGGGAAGAGGATAATTGCATACAGAGGGACCAAGTTGATAGGGAATAGTTGACATCAGAAATTTTTGATGTGTTTGATGGGGATGTCAAAGCATCTACCTTTGAGCAAGTTAGAGGAGTTTGTGAGACTCTTGCTAGCCTTGAAGACACAAAGGAGTGTGATAAAAGTTCAGATGTTGTAGCTGAAAATCCAATGGCAATCGAAGAGGAAAACTTTACAGCTAAAATAATTGGTTTTGAGCCTATTACTAAGAAGGATGAGCCTATTTATAATGAAGACAATGTCACAAATCAAGAGCATGTTGAAGTGGAGCTTGTTGAAGATGTTAAATCAGCTCTTAATGATGACTCTATGCTTAAGTATGGTGCTGCCATAACTTTTGATCAAAGTGATAGTGAAGAGGAGACATATTTCGTGGGACTTAATGCTCTTGAAGAAGAGGAAATTTCAGAATCTTTGTTACTCGAAGAATTAAGGCAGTTGAGCGAACAAAGTCCTAGAGAGTTGTGTGAGTTGAAGAATGAACTCTTTGTCTCAGATGAGAAGGTGATTCATGTCCTTGTAAGTTTGGACAACTCACATGAGTTGGTTGAAGGCCTCATTGGGAAAATCCAAATTGAGGAGAGATAGAAGGGAATTGAGAATGGAATCACCCTTGCAAATTTGCAGATCATCAAAGAAGCAATGGAGGCCATGAAATCTGAGTATTTACATGTGATTAGTGACCGGGATCATGCCCTTGATATTGCAAGAGAAAAGGAGAGAAAAGTGGACGAGCTCATCCTTGAGCTTAATGTCACAAAAGACAAGTTGCATGGTACCCAATTGGCGCTTCAAGAAGTTGAAGAACCGCTTGCTACTGTTACAAACTTGTGGGAGCTTGAAAAGGGTGCAATGGTAGAAGAAATCCAGTTAGTGATTGATGAGATTGATACTCTTCAAGAGGAGTATGATTTGGAGATCATGCCAAAGGACTTAGAAGTTGCAAGGGCAGATTTAGTTGGGGTTGAGCAAGAGGAAGGTAATGATTTTCACATTCATGATATCCCTCTGTCTTAGATGCAGAAGCAACTTATGATAATCCTCTTTTCTGTGATTTCCCGATATTAAAGCATTGTTTAAATTAAAGGTTTAAACATCATGATAAACGATAAAATTGCTTTCTGGAAATATGGTCAATTTAAATGATAATTGTGTATATATAAAATATTTAATGTTTTTAATATAATTAAAATATAATATATTTATTTCAAGAATATATTATTATATTTATAAATAATAAATATAAATATAAATATTAACAATTTAAATGTTATTATTTAATACTATAAAAATAAACATATTTTATAAAGGTGATTAAGAAAGCTTAATAAATGCCAAAATATATGGCTGACGCAGCAAATAAGACAAATCATAAGGGTGCAGCGAATATACTAAAAGGGTAATGCAATTTGAATAAGATAAAAAAAAAGATAATAAAGGAGGATGCGATTTGTTATAGAATTGGTATGGAGATACGATTATATATGAGGAGTGATCTGTTTTGAGATATGAATGGTTAACAAAGGCAGCAGTTGTTATATGAAGGAAGCATTCCATTTATGAAGAGCTGCGATTTATGTTATGAAGTGATTTGTTTGTATTAAGACAATACATGGTACGATTTATAATAGGAAGTGGTGCAATTATGTTTAGGAGTTTAAAAGATAACAAAAGGCTGTAATCCTTATAGGGACAGCACCGTTGGGTGTGTCTATTCATTCTTCCAAGAGGATATAAAATCAAATTGTGATGAGTATGGAATAGGAGGAGAGATATAACTGAATATAAGAAGTATTATCTAATAGTAGGCAATGAATAAACAAATTTCTGAATAAAGGAATGATACATGTATATATAATTCTGAGCATAAGGATAAGAAGAATAACCTGATTTATATACAAATTAAGTATATTTCTGAGTTGAAGGAGATATATGTTCAAAGGGAAATATATATAATTATCTGATCTGAATTATATACTGCAGTCAACACCAAAGAAAGGAATACAATCCTTAGATCTCCAAGGATACAAAGGCAAGAATTATATACTTGGTATGCTGTATCTAACCCTATGTTTATTATGATGAATGCCATGTAGTGAATAATGACAAATGTATATAATTGAAAGATTATCATTAGTATCATAAGCATCGTGAAACTTGCTATGAAATATATAAGAAAACATCAATAGATTCTACTCACAACACATTGAAGTAGTGGTATGTTCAAACTCAATGCCTATTTATTTCTATTGCCTTCAACCTTAGGGAGAGGCAGGTTTTGTTAGGGAGAGGCGGAGTAAATCCATCCATTGAGTTGGTTTCATCGCACCCTAGACAAGTAAATCCCCGCCCAAGGTTGAGGATTAGAAGAGAAATAAGATTGAGACTTGACTATAGCCCATACATAATGTGCTATGAGTAAATGTGATCATTTGGTATGTTGAAGTATATCGAAATATGTTCAAGTTAATACTTAGTTATTTCTATTGCCACAACCATTGGGAGAGGCAAGGTTTTGTTAGGGAGAGGCGGAGTAAATCCAGCCATCGAGTTGGTTTCATTGTGCCCTAGACAAGTAAATCCCCGCCCAAGGTTGAGGAATAGAAAGGAAGTAAGGATTAAGACTTGAACATAGTCGATACTGAATTGTGTTATGAATTGAATTGATTGTGGATTATGCTATGATGAATTGATCTCATTATTTGTGTTATGTAGTATTGTTCTCATTATTAATTATGCTATAATAGATGAGTTTAATATGAGTGATAGATGGATTCAATATGAATGATGCTATGAACTGAATATTGTCTCAATTTATTGATCTTTAATGTTTCTAATGTCCCTTTCTAGTGATATTATTGTATGCAAGTAAAGAAATCAGGAATATCCTAAAAGGGGACATTACATTTTCATATTGGATGATGAAGCAACTCCTGATAGAAGCAACACATTTGATGATAACATTAAGATATGGGATCCAGGAGCAGTTCCAAAAATTGAGTTAGAGTGTGGTTTTGTTGTTGATGGAAATTTTATTACAGAAGCTAAGAGGGGTTTCAAGCTTGTTCCTTATGAAACCCTGAAGGAAGAAAGACCTAATTGTGACATCTACTTGTTTGACAATCCATCCCTTGGGTTGAATGGTGCTCTAACTCATACTAATCCTTTTTGGGGTTTGGGTTTGGGGACAGCAGTCACTCCATGTCTCTTAATTGTTGATGCTTCTATGGATGGGGTACAAGAGACTATCAAAGAAGCCACCAATTGCCATGATGAGCAAGATGCTATGGATGTCACTTGAGTTATGATGGGTATTTTTCTAAGTATGTTGGAGATCATTCTTGTTTGGGAATTCATGTTTGGTATCTTCAACAAGAGTGGACGGAGTTTATGGGGAATGATAGGAATGATCCTTGGAGGGATGGGGATTGAAATCTCAGAATTTATAGTGTTGTTCCTTTCCTTACTAGTCATTTGCGATTCCTATTATTTATCTATAAATGGATTGGAGAGAGATTTTGAGTAAGGATTGGAGTAATGGAAGAATGGTTACTCTTGGGAGTGATCCATGGCAAGGAATGGGTCAGATTTTCAGTCTTGAGCTTGCTGTTTGGTTGCAGGCCAGCCACCTCACATCTTGGTTTGCTCTCATTCAGGAGAATCAGTACAATATTTCTTGCCAAGGAAGTAAAGGGTTCCATTTGGAGATTATTTGGAAGTGTTGTCCCTTATGTAGAATGCTGAAATCTGTTTGTACTTCACAGATTTCAATTTTGAACAGCAGTGATTATTTGTTACCTCAGACCTTCCCAAATTTGAGAGTTCATCTTATGAAGGATTGTGAGGCAAACTTTGATAGTTTACGCATGGTGTTGATCTAGGATAGCGAACTTTCACATGCTTTGGTTTATCATTTAGAGACCTTTGGAGTTGAAACAGTGAGGGATTTTACAAGTCCTATTGATTATATCAGAACAATTCAGAGGAGGGATGTTGGGTTCAAGTAGTGTTTGGGTGAGCTGGAAGAATTCTTGCAAAGGATTGTTTCCCTTTTTGCAAGAAGTGTGGAGAGGGTTACGATTGTTGTTATGACACAACAGGACGCATGGTATTTGGGGGTTCACAAACCTCCTAGATTGATTTGGGATCTTGGAGTAGTATTATTTAGGATGGATATGATGGTTGTGTTTGAAAAATTGCTTGAGGGCAAGCGATTTTGAGGAGGGCAGACTGTAATGTTCCCTTTTTGGCACATAGACCTTTTGTGCGCATTATGCTTGTTCCTAGTCCTTCGTAGGCTATTCGTCATAGCTGAAGCTTGAGAGAACTCCAATATTCGTGGATTGGCTGTGGATCTGTTTTTCAAAGCGATTGGTGTTGGATTTGAGCTCAGTGATGTTTCAGGATGACAGTGCAACTTTTAGAAGTTTGTTTGACTTTTCGAATAGCTCTCCAAGATTCTTGGAGGAGCTGTCTATTTATAGTAAGTCACCCCGATGGCGTCACATTTCATCCCAAACCTTCCGGAGTATGTTGGTATGGTTTAATTTGCATTCTGCTTCAGTTCAGGACTTTCCACAAATTTGGTGATTAAATGAGCTATTTTATTAATGATATCACTTAAGTCACCTAAGGTTGGGAATATTTAAGAAAAGGCTTAAGTGTTATAGCTCATTGGAATGGGGAAAAGTTACTCTTTCTGATAGGCACATAAAAGTTAGAGCTTATGTTGGTGAAAAAGGGAAATATTGGAGTTTGAGTGGAAAAGTTTTATTTTCCAATAAATAATTCTTTTTATGTGCAACTCCAATAGTGCCTATATAAAGGAGTTGAGAGCTCATTTGGATTTTTATGCTTGTTGAGATATTGTTATGTTGCAGGAATGAACCTGTGAGATCTTTCCTTCTTGAGAACGAAAACTCTCTTGAAGAAGTCTAGTTTCGGTGGTGAGATATCCACCTTAGCTAGAAGAGGTAGCTTCACCGTTAGGAGTTGCACAAAGCAAATATGGATTTCGATGTTTTTAATAAGCTTTTGGATTGAGATTGATTGATGTCAATTGTGTGGGTTTTGGTTAGATTTTTGGAGTTTGATATATCTTTTGGAGATTTTCCTTGGTGTTTTCTTGCTACTCACATGCAGGCCATACTGCCCAGGCCGTACTATAGCATGTCTTTGCTGTTATAGTGTTTGGATATGTTGCTAGCGCTCTTGTTGAAATTAGTCACAGTTTGGAAATGGAGATGATCAAATCTGAGTTGATTGTAATCAGTTTCTTGTTGTAGCAGATCCTCTAGCATCTGCCGTACTGTTCAGGCCGTACCTGAGCATGAATGTATGGAGTTTGTTGTGGATGAACTTGTTGTACTGGATTATTATGAAGACTGCACACCTTGGATTATAGTTGAAGTCCCTCGTTGAGTAATCTAAAGAGTCTTTGAAGCTGTTATAACATATATTATTCCCTGCCGTACTGTACCAGGGTGCCGTACCATTTGCAACAGGTGTGAGGTTCAAGTCTGGGCCGTTTGATTATAAGGTTCATACATATGGTGCATGCTGGGGCGTCAAGATTGAAGGTAAAGGTTAGAGTTGGTTTGAAGAGTATCTCCATGGCTATGCACTCTGCCTAGTGCCTTGTTTCCATCAACCATGCCCGTCGTACAGCAGCTGTGAGGCTTTCTGAGTGTTGTTGCTTAACAACAGTGTCTTCTCATGGTATAATGCAATTTGAATGCTTTTTATTACTCTAGTTTGATTGGTAATTACAAGTGCAACATTTTTTATCTAACCATGCATGCGGGTAGAGTTTTATGAAGCTAATTTTGGGCATCACAGCCTGAGACACATGTAATAATCTGAAGCAATCTTGTAATGGCTTTCCACTGAATAAGTGGATGTGCCTTTTCTTTCAGTACTTCAAGCTTAGGTTCCCGCTGAATAAGTGGATGCACTTGGATTTACTTTTCATGCATAGCTCAGGTTCCCGCTAAATAAGTGGAAGCACCTGGTTTACCTTTCTTGTACTTCCCATTGAATAAGTGGAAGATTGTTACTTCAGTTGATTATGATGTGATTGCTAACCTCTGAAGCACTTGTATGCCCTCACCTTGCCCACATCGGGATCTGGGTGATCAGAAGAGTGTGGAAGATATCATTGCTCTTGACATTCAGTGTTGTCATCGTGTCATTTTCAAAAAAAAAAAAAAAGGTAACATATTACAATATCCCCTTCATGATTCTGTTGTTATAAGGAACTTTTGTAGCTGTTATTCTTGTAATTTCATTAATGTAGGAGGTAACTGTAAGTCTCACATCACTATCTTGGTGTCTCATTAGCTTGGAATTAACCAAATAAGTGACTAATGGAGTCACAACATGTTGAATCATCACATAATCTAATTGATCTATCATAAATAAACAACTCTTCACTTATTCCAAAATGCAAAGTAGATCGTCCTTTGACTGAGGCGGGTGTTCAAGTTTCTTGCCTGCTCTGTAAAGCTTCTTCCCCAAATCTTCTTCACTTATTAATGTCATGATATTCAGGCTGATAGAACCAAGGCTTTGATAATCCTATTGAAGGATAAATCACGGTTGAAACTCAAAGCATGAATATGTTGAAACTGACATGTAGCCATTGAAAACTGATATACAATTGCTGAATTTGATAAGTAATAAATATCATCTACCCAACAAGCTGGCAAGAAAACCATCTTTGATACCACTGTAATGTCCTTGCCAAGATATTTCAACAAACTTGCAATTTTTTTAACTTTAGCTCACAGACATTTTGTCAAATAGTTGGCAAGCAACGTTGCATTCAATATTTCTGATTTAAATACTCATAGCAGCTGCAGCTAACTTAAATTTATTGACATAATCACAAACACTTTGCATTCATTTAGTTTCATCGGGACATTTTAGCAAACAGTTGTCATTCCAAGTATAATATTTGCTAATATAAATTCTGAAATTTCTATTATAAATCCCTTTGTTAGCAGCTGGAAGAAATATTTGACATACATACAAAAACTGAAACACATACAACTCTAACCTTTTTAATTGAAGCAAATTGCTAATGAAGAACCTCTCTTCCAGTATTTTATTACTGAAGTGAATATTACATTAAAATTAGACATAAGCTGCTGTACGTCCTCTTTTTCTATCCCACACAAGCTCAACACTTCCCCAAATCTCCATGAATCCTTCCCAACTCCTATGTCCCCCTTCCTTCTCAACTTTTAATGATATTACAAGGTGGTGGCTAGTTGAGTTGGCTGCAAAGGCCCCACCACAATGGAGTGCTTCATGTTTAATTTCCCACAATCTCTAATTCAATGTTTACTTCCTTAAAAGGAAGCGGCTGATATAAGTTACCAAATATTCTTCAAAATGGAATTGATTCCCTTTAAAATGCTCATGCCTTCCCTCTATAACATGTGCTCCCTTTTAATATCAAATCTAGCCTTTTTTGTACCAATATTTGGTACGACCAATATGGAGAAGGTACGACTAATCTTAAGGGATAGTCCAACAATAATATAAAATTCTTCCACTCTTAAAATATTTGTTTGTGAATATTTTCTGCTAATATTCAGAAACCCTCACAATGAAATCTGGAAGAATAATATTAGTTGCTTACAAATGATTTTCAATAAATTCCAACCTGTAGCTCCGTCGTAAACCAAAATACTAATCTTGAAATGATATTTCAACTCTTCAATGCAAATCTCCACAAATCTCATAACATTCAGCACATTGGCAACCTCTCTATGAAATTGCTCCAATGGATGTTGAGTGTTCTTGTCCTCAAACCCATTATCTTTAGCACATAGGTGACTTTTGTATGAAATCACTTTTAAATGGCTAGGAGAGTTTTCGTCCCTGAAACCATTCTTACCTTAGGGTTTTTGGCCTAGGTGTAGAAGATGAACAGAGTTCAATCTTTCGAGAAAAGAGAATTTGATAATGAACAATGGATGCCCAACCTCTTTGTAATGTCCCCATTTTTCAGGTCCCCTTGTAGTGCAGTTGGCACTAACCTTGTTTGTGTGTCAACATTATCAGAGGGGTTATCTAAGGACTCCAATGAGCTTAGTTGGTCTAGAGGACTCATATGCCACTTTTTGGGGTGGTTTCCGGCTTATGGTGTGCTCTCCAAGAATCTTGGAGAAGGCGTCTATGTAATGTTCCATTTTTGGCACATTGATTATTGTGAGCATTTTGGCTTGTCCTTAGTCTCTTAGTGGCTATTCGGCTTTGTTGGGAGAATTCCAATGTTCTTGGAGTGGCCACAGATCAGTTTTACAGAGTAATTGGTTATGGCTTTGAGCTCAGATGGTGTTCAGAATCGCTGTGATGCTTTCTCATGTTTGATCGGGTTCCCGGTTTGCTCTCCAAGATTCTTGGAGAGGCTGTCTATTTTTAGAAAGTCACCTGGAAGGCATCATTCATCTTCCCAAACATCATGGAGTATGTTGGTATGCTTAATTTCGCAGTTTGATGATATTTGGGATTTTCCGTAAAATCAGTTGATTTAATGAGCTAAACAATTAATTATTGCACTTAAGTTAAAAAGGTTGGGAAATGTTCATTTAACACTTAAGTGTTATAGCTCGTTGGAAAGGGGATGAAAAGCTTTAAATCATGGATGCATCATATTGGGGCCTTGTGAATCAAATATTTCCTTTATTTTGATAAAGGGGTCTTTTGAGCTAAAGGGAGCTTTTAATTAAAAAGGTGACTTTAAGTTGTGCACACATAATGAATTATTTTTTTGTACTTTTGAGGAGGAATATGAAGGGATAGAGGAAATAATATTTTATTTCCCTCAAAAAGTTATAAAAGGAAGTGATGGGCTCATTGTTTGGGCATGCTGGATTTGTATTGTTATTCTGTTGGATTGAACCGGAGTGTGTCTTCCATTTTCTCTTGAGGACGAAAACCCTCTTGTAGAATGCCCTTGAGGACAAAAACCCTTTAGAGGTTTGGTGTGATTTCATACAGGAATCACCATTGTGCTGAAGAAGAGATTGGAGCAAGCTTATCCAGAGTTTGCCATTGAGTTTTCAAGGAGTTGTTTTATAATTTTATTTGATGCTGAATCTTTTTGGTGTGGATTTCATATGTATTTTGGTGATGGAATGATATGATTTTTGGTGTGAGGAAATAAATGTTATTTCTGTTTTGCTTAATGCTGGAGTGGCCGTACAGAAATGACCGTACATCTTGGAGGATGATTCGATCTTGATTTTGTTTGCTTCATTTGGAGTTAAATTTGATTGTATTGTTATTGTTTTGTAGAAACAACAATATGTAGATGCATTTCCTTATTGTTCTGAGCATTATGTATGAAGTTTGAGAAATGTCCGTACAGGACCAGTGCCGTACCTTGCAGGACAAGGTCTGATTTTGGTAGATTTGTATTTTCTATTGTTAGCAGTAATAAATGCATGGAATGCTATTGTCTGATGTTGATAAACAATTTTGAGCAGTTCCCTTTGATATCTGGGCTGTAGTTGATGAAATATGATGAAATAATGATGTCACAGGGCCGTACGATCATGTAGGAAGAGTCTCAGATTTCTGGAACAGTCTACAATAGTTTGGTTTCTGTATTGTTGTATTGGAATAGGCTATTGAATCCCATGAATTTGTATAGAGGCTGCGGAAGTTTTCTTATTTATTGATCATTCTATGATTATAAATCTGATTTTCTGGCCTCCGTACAGTCAAGGAAAATTCTGATTTTCTGAGGTTATGTCTGATCAGCAAGTATGCATCAGTTTTTCTGCTCTGGACAGTTATTAAATGGTCCTGGATGTCAATGAATGCAGGTGGTTGCAGGCCTTATAACTGTTTGATGATCAGATTTAAGTAGATTCTGATGTTTGAGATCATCTATTATGGATTTGACAGTCCCAAGATTGCCATACAGTGCAGTATAGAGGCAGAAATTATATTCAGACCAAAGGTAGAAAATTCAGAGATAGCTGCATCAACAATATTAATGATCAGCACTTACTTTTATATCAGAAATCAAGGATTGGAATTGACTTGTGTGTGTTGTAGGTGAACTTGTGATTCATATCTTTCTCTTGGCATTTGATCCTAACTCTCTCTTACTTCTGATTATGGTGTTGCATTTCTTAAGCAATGTGATCATTTTTTCTTTCATGCAACTCATTAATGTACCCCTGGATGGTTTACTGCCAGTGTGGGTAAATTGAAATCATTATCTTTCTTTCTACCCACTGCACAAGTGGAGAATACCCACTGAATAAGAGGATGATTTGCAATTTCATTCTTGCACTCATACCCACTGGAAAGTGGTGAATTCCCACAATAAGTGGATGCCCGCCGCAGCGGATGAATTGTAGTTCCTTGGTTGCATATTTATTTATTGTAATCCAATCACCGTATGCTCTCACCTTGCCCATACTGGGATCTGGGTGATCAGAAAGTGTGAGGCATTTAGTTAGTTTATGCAATTGATGCTAACACTGTCAAATCCTTGTTCTTCATTTAAAAAAAAAAATTGGGGTAGTATCTTACAGTCTAATTATAGTAAGTTGCCCGGTTGGCTCCATTTATCATTATTCTTCAGCGGGATCATGCTAGTGCAATTAGTTTTCGATTCTGATGCATTCTGGTAGTTTCCTCAAAATGAGTGTATTAATGGTTTTATTTTAATTATTTTACTAAGGTTGCATAATATTATTTAAAATATTTAAAAAGCACCTTAGTGTTATAGCTCATCGGAACCGGGATGAAGTGTTTTAAATTATGGATGCATTAAACAGGGACCTTATGTGTCAAATTATCATTACTTTAATTAAAAGGTCTTTTTCGGAGCTAAAATGGAGTTTATTTTATTTCTCTGATTAAAACCCTTGTGGTTCTAGAGATTGAACTTGGTTCATCTCAGCTTTCTTGAGGACGAAAACCCTCTTGGAGAGGACTAGCTACGGTAGTGAAAGATCCACTCTGGTTGGTATTTGTTGGAGATAACTTACAGGTATTTCACAGTGCATTTAAAGATTTGGTTTGAGAGCTACAACTGAATGCAAAACTATTGAAGATTTTGGGAGCTTCATACAGAGGCTTCGTTGGTGCTTCAAATGATACCATTTTGGAGGAGATTTCACAATGATATTGTTCTGATTTTGTGTAGCAGCTGAGGGTAAATAATACAGATCAGATTTGAAGGAGTTTTCTTTGGTTTTGGCACACTTCTACAGGCAAGCCGTACACACTTGCTGGCCGTACCATCTGCTAGGAAGGCTGTACTATCTGTTGGGGTTTCGAAGGGTTTTATGTACAACAAAGGCAATCTTTGAGGGCGATTTTGGAAGGAGATCTGGCTAAAGACAAAACAGATTTAATAAGGCACAGAATCAAAGATCTTTTTATATTATTTGTTGTTGATATTTATCCTAGCCAGGCCGTACAAGGCACTCTGGAGGACGTGGTACTTCGGAGGAGAAACTCTTCATCATTGTGGCTACTATCACTCTCAATATGGGGCGCCTAGGGTTATGAAATCATTTGCAACTCATTGGAGGATGGAGAGTATTTGTTTGTAGATGTTTGGAGGTGATTTTCTATAGCCTATATTGCTGGTCCATGTACAACAGATGTATGAGGCTGAAGATTTGCAAATGGGTATGTCACTGTAATTCATTTTGAGGCATAATATGATCTGGGTCTTTGTTATTTTACTTATATCTATCATAGTTTTTTTGGGTTTCACTTGCATGCGTCATTTTTCTATGTTACTGTTAGTGCCTGAATTGACTGGCAGTTTTTGAGCAATTTTCATGCAGGCACTTTCCCTAAGTATCCAAAAAATGTTCTAAGTGTTGGACCTCCTCAGCATTTTTCAGCTGCAGCATCATATTTTCCTGAGGAGGAGGTCATCATCATCATCTTTGTTTCGATGAAGGTCATCATCATCATGTTCTCCGTCGACTGGTTTCTCAACGTCATCATCATATTTTATTATCGGGTGATGTTTGGATATCATCCTGATCCTGCTGATGAGCTACAGTGCGCCCTGATTTGCTTGCGGGGGTGATTTTTCAAGTATCCGGTGATCTTCCAATTATCACCTTGCCCAAACATGATGATGATGTTGCCCCGATATTCTGAGGGGGTTATTCTTTGAGTTGTTCGACCTGACTTGTTCTTTCTTAAGGGTCGTCATCATCATCATATTTCCAGTTATCACCGTGTTGCTTGCGAGGGTCATCATATTTTCTGCCTTCATGATATTTCGCCGGGGTGATATCTTTATCATCAGGTGATCTTGGTTATGATCATCCTGATGATGTTGTTGAAGAGTTCTAAGTGCGACCCGATATTCACTGGGGTCATCATATTTTGAACGTCAGGATGATCTTAGTCAATATCATCCTGATGATGTTGTATCACTTGTTCGTTGTTTTGTCATCCTGATGATGTTGACGTCATCCTTATATCAGGGTGATATCTTTTTCTCTGTCTATCTGTATCATGATATTTCCGAAGGAGGGGGTGATATTTTCATATCACCCGGGTGTATGTTTGTTCCAGCGTCATGATGATGCTGATATCAAGGAGATATCCGCTTGCCGGCTTCGTGCATTATCTAGTGGGGGTGATCTTTTCAAGCATCATCATATTCATCTATCGCCCCGATCTTATAGTGAAGCTACAGTGCAACCTGATACTTGTGCATCAGGATGATATTTCCAAATATCCGGTTGTCTTCCGAATATCATCCTGATGTTAATATGATGATGACGTCATCGAGGTTCGGGGGGGGTCATATTTTTAACACAGATCATCTTGTGGAGGTCCCCCGATATTTGCAAACATGATGATGACGTCATCCGGATATGAGGAGGTGCGCAGTAGGCAGATATGATGATGACGTCAGCAGGATATGATGATGACGTCATCAGGATGTTCATCGGCCAGACTTTTGGTATAAGCTCAGCAGGAGGATGTTCCTCCGATGGATCAGGTTGTGCCGATGAAGGCGATTATCATGCAGATTGTATTGCGATATGATGCTGACGTCAGGGTGATTTTTCAAGCGACAGGATATCATGCTGCTGGAGGATGATGATGATGAAGTCTTATACTAGTGTCGTCAGGAGCAAAAGCACCGACATCATATATGCTCATGACCTAGTATATAAAGTGTTAATAAGGTCATCGCGGAGTGCATGTGGGATAATTGATATCTTGCATTTTCAAATATCATGATGATGAATCTCGGCGGGAAATGGTTGCGATCGATTGTTAGATGTTTTTCCCAAGGCCGCGGGTTGGTGCGCCATTAATGGCGAAGGTTGCAGAGGTATGGGCGGATCTGGTACCCGATTGAAGGTGTACATCAGTGGCGTAGGGCTCGAGATATCTTCCTGTCTCCTCCCCTACCTGCTGCATTCATGTTTGGGCGCCAATTTGGTAATGTGTTTGAGCGCCATTTTTATGATATTGTGTATCTGGCGGGACTTTTGGTCAACTGGTAGTTAATGCTGAATACACCCTCCTGCTATATAATGCAGACGGTGTTATTCATTCAAGGTTGTTGAAAGTTGAAGATTTTTGGCTCTGTAATCCAAAACCAGCCGATCTGGTTGCTCTGTACAGTTTAACTTGTGAGTTTATGTATCTCCTGTTGTACGATTTGGCATGAATCCACTGATTTCATGGTTGATCTTATATGAGTAATGCTATCTTAGCATGTGTTGTGTTAATTCTGTCTCCAGTATTGCATGTATTCTTCTTCTGAATCTGGATATTTGGGTAATGTTTAGATTCTAGAGCATAGAATTCCTATGTTGAATGTCTGACCTTTTAACTTCTGCTCAAGGGGTAGATTAAACTGTTTTCAGGTTGAACATTGGGAAGGGTATACTGCAGTAGGGATGCCATAAGTAGAGATAACTTAACACTTTTCATTGGGAGATATCTGTAAGGCAGATATCATGTGTATCCCCCTGAAATCCAGTTTTAGCTATTCATGCTGATCATTCACAGGTGTATGTCTACCGACTCCAAGCCCTGGATAGGCACCAATCATGTTGTGTTCTTGTGTTATACACCATGTCCAGCTTTGCATCCAAAATTCAAACTAAAACATTTCATACTTCCACCTGTTAGTTGTAGGAGTAGGATTAGGAATCCCCTGCATGCTCTCATACCCAACCAGACATCATGTCCAAGAATGTTGCCAGCCTTGTGATCTATCATGCAGATCTTGGTCCATACATGAGAGTATTCTGCCTGTTGTTGTCAAGTTAGATCCTTCTATCTTTGAGCTAGTCAAGGTTACATCTTGAGTTATAGGGATACCCCCCTTGGTGCGGCAGAACCAGAAGTGAAGGGGAGGCAGCTCACGCAACCTCCTGTATTTAGTTGGCTGAATCTGCCTGTGCATTAGAAGTGGCAAACCCTAGTGCTGATTCAGAAGAAAAACCAACAGTTACATTGAAAATACAAATACATGCACACAAAAAACCCCTTCTACAACTTTTGTCTAGTTTTGAAAGACTACAAATATTAATAAAATAACAATATTATGATAATCAAATATCAGAATAGGGGGGGACATTACAATCTTGCCCAAGCCCTCCTTAAACAACTTTTTCGAGGGTATTTTATTTTAGTTTCTTTTATTCCACTTTTATGTCTCCTTATAACAACCCCTTTTTAAATAATTAAATATAAGTTGTCTTTTAATCTTCCATGTTTAGACATCTTTTAATCTTCCATGTTTAGACAACTTAAATATCTAACCATTTAATAATTTAATTATTTTTCGCACAACCACCAAAGTTACGGAGAATATTAAAATAGTCCAAAATATGAATTCTAACCACACCACCAATACCTTAAGTGCATAGGATATCAGTCTATATGAAAATTGGCGCTCTCACAAGATGACAGAGTTCTCCAAGAAGTGTGGAGTGCCTCCAAAACATCAGATCCGCACACGGAAAGAACCATTGTACTCATCTTGGCTCCAAGAACTCTCTGCCATTGTCAGAATACCTTTCCGATAAAGTTCATGCTCTCCAAGAAAGTTGGAGTTTCCAAGGATGTTGGAATGGACTAGAGAAAGGGAGATTACAAAGTACCCAGATGCATTTTCAACATGACATTGCCATCTTTAAGTGGTGCCTAAAGTTAGAAGTCAGTTTGAAAACATAACAAGTGGCATGTGTTTCCGTTGGCATTGCCACCATAAAACTTTACTTCATCCTTACCTTAGTTGCCAACATTCAAAACTCATGCATAAGTTTAAAATTAAAGCAAAAACATTAAAAAAAAGGTGCCACCTAATCCTAGTGTAATGTCCCCTTTCTCTTGACAGAGTTAGTCTATCATTGGGTTCCCATAGACTAACTATCTTGGTTAGGGAACCATGGTTGGCAGAGCCTTGGATGGGTTATTTAGTTATGTGGAGATTGGTTTGGGTTTAGTTGGTGTAATTGGCACTTTCAATGATGGTTTGGGTGATTTGTGCGGGATTTGCTATTTTTAGTAAATCGGGAAATGGTGCCGTTTCAGGATTCTCAGATGTGGAATGGATTCGTCTCATCGAGATCTTTCCGGCGAGCTATAGAACTCTAGATTCCGAGTTCATTTTGGTATTCATTTTAAAGTCCGAAGATTAATAATATTTATTTGACAGGGACTTTATAAATATTAAGGCAAGTGACATATTGAAGTTATATTTTAAAAGGTCACTTATATGACTTGGGCACCCATCTCTAGGAAATAATAAAGTGTTTTTAAAATGAAATATTCCCTCTCAAAAAGGTAACGCCCCTATTGGAGAATAAAAGATGGAAAAGTGAGTTTCATCCCTTATGCTTGATGTTATGAAATTGCTTGCTTCGGCTCTACTAGGGTTTCGAGAGGGTTTGAAGAGATTTGAACCCAGGTGGCTTTTGGAGACAAAAACCTCCATTAGTAACAACATTCTACAGGCGTGAAAGACTGTCCAAAGGTGCTAGTTTGGCAAATGCATTCAGTATTTGCATTTGAGCTTCAATGGATTTGTTGTGGTGAGATTTTGAGGGCATATTAAACATATCATTTACAGATTTTTGGGTGATCAGCTGATGACAATGGAGCAAGGGCAGATTTGAGAGATTGTAGAACAGTTTAATGCAGCCGTATCTCCATCCATGCTGGCCGTACTTTCCTTAGAGCAGCCGTATTACTTCTTGGGGCAGATTTTGGTGTTTTAGCTGAGTTTGACATTCATACTTGGGCGTTGAGGAGGAATAAGGGTCTGCAGTTCGGGACATATATATTACAGCGAGTTCTTGGTGGTTTTGGACTGCATTTAGTGCTTTAGCCTAGCCGTACAGCTAAAGGAGGGATGTGGGGATTGCTGGGAGTCCTTACCTTAGGTTTAGCAGCATATATCTTCCTTGTTTTTGGCGTCTAGGGTCTTGGAACAGCTGGTATCATTTGTATTGCAAACTCTCTGTCATTTGGAGTGTTTTGGAGGAGTTCTACACTACCCAGTTTGTTGGTCCGACTACAACATATGTATGAAGTTGCCTATTTTGATATGGGTATGTGATAGTAATTCATTATATGATATTTTATGATCTAGCTATCTGTTATTTTGCTTAAATCTATTGCACTTTTTCTGGGTTTTCATTATATGCTCTATATTGTAATGCAGTTGGCAACATCTCAAGAAAACTAAAACCCCTTCTGCATTTTCAGTCTAGTCTGAAAGAACAGATAAAAATAATAAAATCACACTATTAAGATTTTAAAAAGAACCAACAGGTATGGCACATTACACCTAGTTGGCCTATATTAAGAAGAAATCATATTTTAAATCTTGGGATGGCTAATTGAAGCATGATTACCTTCATTGAAATTACAATCAATTCTTCCTTCTCCTGTGCATAGTAGAAAACATCCCTTTTCCCTTGTTATTGCGGATTTAAATTCTGATTTTGAGTCACCAAACTGGAATATTTTGGTACAATAGTGAGTCATAGTTGGAAAACTCGGACTTGGCAAAAACTCGACAGACCCAAAATTTGCGACTTGGCAAAAACTCGATGAAAACTCAACAAAAACTCGACAAAAACTCAACAAAAACTCGGCAACTTAAAATTAAAAAAGTAACTTAAATTTCTTTAAAAACACAACATTTTTACAATATTCAATGACAAAATGTATCCAATGAGTCCATAAATGAGTACAAAAGTGTTTTCTATTAGATTTGATTTATGTTCCACAGAGTTTCTTGACGGGGGGAGATGCGGGAGTAGGTTTCGGGATGAGGGGGCCAAGGGCCTAAGTTTGGGGACGATAGGGGGACAGTGGTGGTAGGGGTTTGGGGGCGGAGCCCCCAATGGGGTCGAGGGGTAGCGCTCCTAGTGGGGTCAAGGGGCAACACCCCTCGTGGGGGTTTGGGGGTAGTGCCCCTAGCGGGGTCGAGGGGCAGTGCCACTAAACCCAAATTAAGGCCTTCGATATCGCACAAACCTTCATGGTGCACGTCATTTTCACAATTTTATCACTATGTTTTTTGCATAATCAAGTCCTTATCCTTACTTTTCCTATCCTAATACTCACTCTTGCAGCCTTTAGCCTTTCTCATTTTTTCACTTTTGTGACTGCTTAGGGTGTGGGTTGGGCCCATAGACCATTAGGGTTAGGGTTACTAGCACGAAGATCCAAAAAAATTCTAATTAAATTTTTTTTTGCCTCAGTTGTTGTGTCTGGCGAGTTATTCCCTCAGACTCGCCGTGTTTTTGACGAGTTATCGTCAACTACTCGGAGAGTTTTTTACCAAAACTCAGTGAGTAAAAACTTGCGAGTTTTTGGCCGAGTAACTCACCACAGTAAAAAAGTGGCGAGTACTCGCAGAGTTTTCCATCTATGGTTTGAGTACATGTGAATGTGGTACAATGGTTTTATTTTAATTCATATTCCACTAAAGTTGGTCACTTGATAAAGGATTTCAACAAGAAGTTTACGGGTAATAAACACGAATTCTCTTTGAATATGAGCCAGCTTTGGTTTCTTCACAATGGTTGTACCTCTTAGGCATCATCTAAGAAAGGACTTTGACTTTCTTCTTAGAAATTATGCTTGCTTATTATTGTAGTTAAAGTTGACCTTAAAAGTATATGGCTCATTTGAAAAGGAATTATTATGTTTTTTTTTCACATTGGGATAGCAAAACTGAAACTATTTCTATCCATCAATACTCTTGTAATAAAAGCAAGAACAAGTTTTCAAGCTTCTAGTGGCATCACATTTCCCATAAAAAGGAAAACCCTCCTTTTTTTTCCTCAAAGCCATAGGTTTTTTTATGAGGATATGAATTAGTCCTGGAAAAAAATGAAGGTAAAGAAGATATGCAATAATCCATTCTGTATTCATAGAAATCTAGCTTGACTTTATAGTTTATTTCCATTGTATTTGATGAATCATGCAAATTTAATGCTTTGATATGCTTCTATGCTGAAATATAGACAAATTCACACTCATAATGGTTTTTGTCCAATTGCAATGTTCTTATTCCTTTCATTATAGTGACTTCTTTTCATCATGTCACTTGTGCATTATCTTATTTGCACTATAGCTAGAAAACGGGAGCCTGGGAAAGGTCTCCAAAGATGGCTGCAAATTTTTATCGTTGTTTGATGTAGAACATGGATGATCTTCTTATCCAAATAGAAGTTAGACTAATAAAAAGATAGATCTACCATGTGCAGTAAAAGTATTCCTGCCTCACATGAATTTTGAGCTGGTGATGCAAGAGGCTTAAATGCGCTAAGCACACAATGACTTCATAGCTGCAACTTAGAATAATAGAAGATTTATGGTTAATATCACACTATTACCTCCTGAAAGAAGAAAGTCATGAGGTCTAAGGAATAAATTTCTTCAATTTGCAAACACCAACTAAAACAAATGAGAGAGAAATCAAGGCAGAAGAATAAATTAAACTAAAGGAGAAACAACAGTTTTTTAAAATTTTTAACATATTTCTTGTATCTAGGATTCTGCAGCTTTTGTTTTCTAGAGAACTTACTACTCTTTTCTCATTACGGAATGTTTTTCATTCCTAGGCTTTGAAGGTTGTAATTTGTCAGTCTTCCTTTTTAGTACAAAAAATGGGGTGAACGTTCCTTGTTTTCTAACAATGCACTTAATTAATAAAACATTGTGCTTGTAGAGAACCATATCTACAGGTTGCATCATGCTACTAAGACCAGTGACTCATGTCATGGAGGCAAGTGTAGAATCTGTTCAAAAGGAAATCTCAACAACAGATATTGGTACCATCTCGACTTTCCATTAATTTCAAAGTGTTCTTTTTTGACAGCCTTCTAACTTTTATATATATTTAATACCAAATCTGGATATTATATGAGACATTAACTATTATCTCTTTTACAGACAATGACAATGGCACTGCACAAATTTCTGAAGAAGAAGCAGTATGCAGAATTTGTTTGGTTGCTCTTTCTGAGGGCGGCATAACTCTTAAAATGGAGTGTGGATGCAAAGGTGAACTTGCACTTGCACACGAAGATTGTGTTGTAAAATGGTTTACAATTAAAGGAAATAAAACATGTGATGTATGTAAAAATGAGGTCGAAAACCTTCCTGTGACATTGTCAAGAATACAGAGTAATCACACGAACAGCATACATCCAGCAGGAATACCTGAACACATGGAGGTGCAACTCTACAGGTATTTTGTGGAGGCCCACCCTAGTTTCTGGTTTATAATTTTACTGAATTTTGTTCTTTAGTTACTTTACAATACCACTTATCACAAACTGGAGAAAGTTCATGATGCAAAATATGATTGATCTAATATTTTTCCATAGCATATAGCTTGTACTTGTCTTTCATCCAAAAAAAAGGGAAATCTAAGCTGTATTGTAGGTACAAAGAATAAATGCAAAGATTAGATAGATATATGAAGAAAATTAGTATTATTTTCCACCACTACAGAGCTAAGAGATTTGTAAATTGGAAAAACTAAATTGTGTTGAACAAACAATAGTATGTGACAAGCTTTGATTTTTCTCATTGCTTGAATGAGAGGAAAATCAAGCATCGAAGACACTAAGATACAGATTAAAAAAATATAAATATACTTGAATAAGAACAGTATGTTAAATTGTGACCCATGATTGGCATGCTATCATTCTTAAGTAGTTAATTGCATGTTAAGGTGATGAGTGAAAGCCTCAATCCAACACCAAAGAAAAATACCAAGTTGAAACAGAAAAATTGATAACAAAGAAGGAATTTAATTAGCATCCCCACATAGTTCATTGGGCCTGGAACTATAAATGATATAAATGCTCTCATAATCCATAGAATAACATTTTCTTGTTGATTTTGTACAATTTTTTTTTGCTGTTAAAAGTAACAAGTCAGTTATAGATGATATAAATGCTTTAAAAGCCATAAAATAATTCTGCATTTGGATGATACATATGAATATTGATGGAATATGCTTTTATGAAGTCTATAGAATGGATATTGATTATCTTGCTCTTCGTTGTAATATCTGCTTGTAATATCCCAATAGGATCTGCTCTAGAATTCTGAATTTCTGCCCTAAATTTCTGATTTAGTTTTCTGCTCAAACCCTAGGACTGAATTCTGATTTTATTTCTGAAGTATAAACACTTATGGGCAGTGAATAAACATGTGCCAAACATTCACATAAATATGCTAAACATGTAGATAACATCAATCATGATTCCAACCATGTATAACAACCATCCAAATGCCAAACATATGACAAACAAATCTGATTTCTGAATAAACAAGTCTGCTACTCCAAATCTGAATATGCCGATTTGGAATTACATCAAATTCATGGGCTCAAACATGCCAAACATTGCCGAGATTTCTTCTCATACAAGTCTGACCTAAATTAAATTTATACATACCAAAAATATGCAAAAATGTCTTCTAACATCAAACCCTAGATGGGTGAATCCTCCATGGTGTGCGCTTAGGGTTTGGTCCTCCAAAATGATGAAGTCACCCTCCTTGGGAAGTGGTGCTCAACCTAGGGCAGAAACCCTAGTCCATCCAATTCCCTCCAAAATAGGTGCTCAAATCTGCTCCAAAGAATATGGCGTGAAATCTCAAGAACTCCAAATCTCCAATGAAGTGCAAGTGTGAACTCCGTGTGAATTCACCTCCAAGATGGAATTGGGTTTTCGTCCAATCCACCAAATATTCCTTAGGGTTTTCGTCTTTGGAATATGCTGAACTAAAAGTGCAGCCAAAGAGATAAATCTCCAAATGAAAAATAAATTGATTGAATGATGAAATGACCTCCAAATTGCCTTCTTTTATAGGTGTTGTACCCATACGAAAGTTTTCGTCTATGCATACAAACACCCTAAAAAGATGCCTAAACACACCCCCCAAGCACCATGTCGCCTTGTCATTATTTGCTAACCCCGTAGGTACAAGATATATCAAAGGAAATCGATACAAGGCCCGAATGGAGAAGGATTCAAAGAAGCCAAATTGGCTATGTTATGCCAAATCAAATTTTTGCTTCATAAAAGTCATTTTGTGAGATTTTGAAAAATTGGTCGTCAAAAGTCAAAAAGTCAAAATTTCTAAAAATAGAAAGTTTCTATTTTTAGAAAGTTTCTAAAAATAGACGTCAATTTTAGGTTTTTGGGTTTCTTAAGATACGGATGCTGGCAAAATTTTCTAAAAATAGAAAGTTGAAGAAGTTCATTTGCCAGGGGTCAGATTCAAGTTTTCCGTGTTGTTCTGAGGACGTAGAACTGTTGAATGATTCAAAGGAACGGTGAAGAAGCTTCACAGGCAGAGACAAATGACATTGATCCAAGCAATCTCTGTCAAAAATGGCTAGGGCAAAATTCAAAATTTTCGAGGCCAAAAGTCATGATGAAATAGCATGGAAAATGGTGAAACAATCACGAGGTTTTCATAAAAATCTCAAGGCAAAAAATCAAGATTTTCAAAGGCAAAATATGAGAAAGTTGCTAAGGCAAAGTGCCTTGGCAAAAGGCGCCCATTTTGGGGAAAATGCACTCCTTTTTGCAAAACTCCAAAAAGGCGCTCCTTTTTGTAAAACTCCAAAAAGGCGCTCCTTTTTGCAAAAATGCACTCCTTTTTGCAAAACTCCAAAAAGGCGCTCCTTTTTGTATAACTCCAAAAAGGCGCTCCTTTTTGAAAAACTTCAAAAAGGAGTGCCTTTTTGCCAAAATGCACTCCTTTTTGCAAAACTTCAAAAATGAGTGCCTTTTTTAAAAAAGGAGTGCTTTTTTGCCAAAATGCACTCCTTTTTGTACCTCCAAAAAAGGAGCCCCTTTTTGCCAAAATGCACTCCTTTTTGTGCCTTGAAAAAGGCACCCCTTTTGAGTGATTTGCACTCCTTTTTCAACCTATTCTTTTTTGCATGGAGGAGAATAAAAAAACACTCTATTTTTAGAGTAAAGCACATTGGAAACCCTAAAAGGTGGCGTTCACTATAAAGGAGGCTTTATTCATTGTTATTTGACACCTTCCAAGGCATAGCAAAGGAGTAAAGGCAGCGTTCAAAGCTAGGCAGCCATTGTTGAGGGTTTCAAGCTTTTCTATGACAGGTTAAAGACACTTTTGGGTTAGCACTTCAATAACGAGGCAGATTTGTCACCCCAAGGTAACATTTCCTCCATTCTACATCATCTAGAGGCACTTTTGCACACTCATAAGGCAGCGCTCAGTCCTTGGCAGCCATTTTTGGAGGTTTTTCAAGCTTTTTCGTTGCTGGTTATGACTGTTCCAACCAAAAATCACCACCTACAGCCAAAGGAAAAGTGATTTTTAAGGCCTTTATGTTCAAATTTTGACATTTATATCACATACCCACCTCGGGAAAAGGCGTTTTCCATCATCCTTGACCGTCTAGAGCTCAGATCCGACAAATATTTGAAGTTACAACTACAAATTTTAAATTTCCAAAGCCAAAAATATACATTTTCATGAAAAATCAGAGTTGGACAGCGAAAATAAAAGCCTGATTTTTGAAGACAGTGAGTATAAAAAGGTCTGATTTTATTTTATTTTTAAGGCAGGACAACAAAGAAGAAAACTCCTCCAAGCCACAAAGCATCCATGCATACCCTTCTATCACCATGGAGGCCAAATCGGCACTCATTCATGAATACCCGACAGAAAAGGAGTATATGGATCTATTGAAGACCATTGATGATGCAAATGTCGACCTGCAGATGAGGACCGTTCCCCTGGAGTCAATTACCATACCAAATGAGGCCAAAGTTGATGAATTTGAGAGAAATCTCAATTCTCATACTTAGTCATTTTTCACTATCTGCAGGAGGATTCTATTTTAGGCAGTTGAAGAGATTTCCAAAGCAGTTTCTATTTTGAGAATTGACTTTGCTTTTCAAAGATAAAATTTTTGGATTTGTTTTAGAAATCATGCAAAATATCTTTAAGTGGAACTCAATGTGTAATAACATGCAAGTTCAGTTAACTGAATTGCATGAGAGATATTTTTATTTTTTGCTAAATAAGCTTGCATGCTTCCCATGCAGCATTAGGGTTAGGGTGGAGAGTGTTAGTTAACTCTTCCTATTTCCTTGCATCTTTCCTTTTTAGGGTATAAATAAATGCTTTTGCACAAGCACGAGGGGAGATTTTTATGATTCTAGAATTCAGACTTAGAGCTAGATTTCAACATTCAAGAGATTTAGAGTTAGTCTTTTTCAGTATTTTGTATTCAGATGTCAAAATTGTGTTCAATGAATGAATGAAAAGCAATGGCAATTCTCATGCCTGTCTTACGCTGAAGTTGTTATTTGTCAGATGTTCATATGATTGTGAGTTTGTATTCATTCAATGGAATTTACTATGCCTGTTTTGCTTCTCAGTATCCATTGATGTGTGTTTTCTTCTGTGTCGAGGGTGAAATCATAGCTTTGTATTATTTTTGCCTTCATCATTGTATGGTGTTATTTGTCCAATCAATCTAAAATTGTGTACTTGCTTTACTCAGCCTCTGAATTTAACTAACGCAAGCGGGTAGCCTAGGTATTGTTTTCAGTCAAAAAGCATAAAAATCTTTGCTTCGCTGTTGAATGTGCGTCTCTACCTTCCCACACGTTGCAAAAACCCAAAAAGATTGTAAAGTTTTGAAATGTTCCATTTTTGGCGCATTGATTATTGTGAGCATTTTGGCTTGTTCTTAGTCTCTTAGTGGCTATCCGACTTTTTTTGGGAGAACTCCAATGTTCTTGGAGTGGCCACAGATCAATTTTATAGAGCAATTGGTTATGGCTTTGAGCTCAGATGGTGTTCAGGATCGCAGTGATCCTTTTTGATGTTTGATCGAGTTCCCAGTTTGCTCTCCAAGATTCTTGGAGAAGCCGTCTATTTTTAGAAAGTCACCTGGAAGGCATCATTCATCTTCCCAAACATCATGGAGTATGTTGGTATGCTTAATTTTGCAGTTTGGTGATATTTGAGATTTTTCGTAAAATCAGTTGATTTAATGAGCTAAACAATTAATTATTGCACTTAAGTTAAAAAGGTTGGGAAATGTTCATTTAACACTTAAGTGTTATAGCTCGTTGGAAAGGGGATGAAAAGCTTTAAACCATGGATGCATCATATTGGGACCTCGCGAATCAAATGTTTCTTTTATTTTGATAAAAGGGGTCATTGGAGCTAAAAGAAGCTTTTAATTAAAAAGGTGACTTTAAGTTGTGCTCACATAATGAATTATTTTTATATTGTTTGAGGAGAAATATGAAGAGATAAAGGAAATAAAATTTTATTTACCTCAAAAAGTTATAAAAGGAGGAGCTGGGCTCATTGTTGAACATGCTTGGATTTTGTAATGAAATGCCGTTGGGATTGAACCGGAGAGTTCTTCCATATTCTCTTGAGGACGAAAACCCTCTTGTAGAATGCTCTTGAGGACGAAAACACTCTTGAGGTTTGGTGTGGTTTCAATATAGGAATCACCATTGTGCTGAAAGTGTATTTTTGAGTAAGCTCATTCAGAGTTTGCCATAGAGCCTCATGCATTTTGCATACTGTTGAAAAGTTTTGGTTTGGCATTTGATGCTATTATATTTGCTATATATTTTGAAAGTTTTCTTGAAAGATTTGATGTGTTTTTGGTGAAGTTCATATTAATTTTCTGCTGTGTCCATATGGAGCCGTACATCACAGTCATACTATGCATTCAGGCAGATTTTGATATTTAGTGAATATTGTTAGTAATGTTTCAAATAATGTTTGGGGTATATTTGTGTTGTGAAGGCGCCTATTGTTGATGATAGAGAGTGGGATTTGGAGCTGAAACAATCCTCTTGTCCATGCCATACAAAACAGGCAGCACTGTACAATGCCAAGATGTGAGGTTTTTGTGAGAATTGATTTGTGTTAATTGTTGGACAGCAGTATTAGAGGATGGTGCCACACTCTAATTAATCTGCTGTAATTTTATTGCTGATTACTAATGTTTTCTAGAGACAACCATACTTGTTCAGGAATTCCGTACCAACAAAGTACGACTGCTTATAATGACTTGTGTTTGGGATTTTAAGATCAAATATCTACATCAATGAGGGCAACCAGGTCTGAAAAGAGTGTGTGGTGATTTGTGAAGGTCTTAAGGTGTCACACATGCATGTTTCAAAAGGCCTTTATCCTGCTGAGCCGTCCATACAGTAGTGGATGTCTGAATTTCTGAGTAAAGTTTTCCATCAGCAATTCATTTTGCTTACCTTCAGCTGGAGTAGATACTTTCATGTATTTATTGGTGCTAATGAGTTGTATGCAGGCTGTATATGATCAGGGTCGTACCACTGAAGATCATGTGTTAATATTTGCTGTGTAGAGTGCTGATGTAAATCAGTTTCAGCAGAGTATTATAAAGACTTCTATCTTGTTTGTGATATGGTCCCTATTAAATGCCAAGTGATTTATTGTGGATAGACTACTCAATCATCGAGTGTTTGCATGGATTTTGATGCAGTTTGGGACTGTTGTGAAGTGGTTTCAGTGCTGTTATATATTTTGCATTCTTGATATCAGCTACAGCCGTGATATGAAATCCTTAATTTGGGAACACTCAGCTGTATCTGCTCATGTGGTATGTCCATAGTGGTTTAGTTGATCATATGTTTCTTCCTCTCATTATTCCATACAACTTCAATACATCTAACTGGTTGCAGCTGTAACAGTTTATGCAAGTCAGGGGTAGTGATTTAGTTTGCATTTGATTTATAACATTGTAATCTTTATTTTATTGCAAACAATATTGTAACCCCTGGATGGTTTACCGCCAGTGTGGAGGAATGAACATTATTTATCTTTTCTTTCACCCACTGAACAAGTGGAGTATACCCACTGAATAAGTGGATGCCTGCTATATAGCAGAAGATTGTATTTATTTTCATATGCAAAGTATTTGATTGTAAGCCAAAACACTGTATGCTCTCACCTCGCCTATTTTGGGATGTGGGTGATGAGAAAGTGTGAGGCATTTAGTTGGTTATGCATTGGTGCTAACACTGTCATATCATCTGTATATTTTGGAAAAAAAAAAAAATTAGGGGGTTGTCTATTACAGTGGTATCAGAGCTGGTATGTTCTTGCCAGCCTGTTGGAGAGCTAATTTGTTGCAGATCTTTTAGTTGAGCAAGTCAGTTTTTAGCCTTGCATGTGAGTGATCAGCACTTGCATGTTGTTCATTGTGTGCAGTTGAAAGAGGTTGTTCAGTGATTGTTAGATTATGGCATTTCTTAAGAGAAGTGAGACAGATGTTCTATTTGATTCTCTTAGGCAAAGTCAGGATGAATTAGAAAGAGCATTTCAAGAGAAGTTGGATCGAAAGAAGTATCATCATGAGGCCACTAAGATTATTGATGAGTACGAAAGACTATCAGATGATTGTAAGCAGCAACTTCCTTGGGATGCTTTCTTGAAAATCATCAAAGAGGGGAATCCTTGCAAATAGAATACATTTAGAAGATAAGGAAGGAAGAGGAGATGAAGACAATGCCTTTATGCAAGCCCAAATTATCTTTTCTGTTGGCTAGGACCAAGATCCATTCTAAGTCATCAATTTCCAGCCCACCGAACAAGAAGCCTCTTATTCCAAGGAAAAAAGAGTTCAGCAAGAATGAACTTAGAAGAAGAAATCTTTGTTTCTTATGCAAAGATTCTTGAGAGCCTAATCATTAGTGCAAGAACAATGAAGCTGAACCAGTAACTATCGTCACATGTCCTTTCTTTCAGGATGATGTGGAAAAAAACAAAAAGGAAGATGATGTCCTGATACCTAAAAAACATAAGACTGAGCCACTGTATGATGAAGAGAAGGTCACTAATCAAGAAGCATACATAGAGGAACTGGCTGATTTGGAAAAGTCTACAGCAGAAATTAATGTAGTTGAGTTTTGTTTTGATGAAGTTAAGAAGCCTGGAGTGTTGGACTTTGCAAGCCCTTCATTTTATGAAGACCCTGAAGATGCCACTACATTTGAGGAGTTAAAGATGATTGATAGATTGCTAGAAGGTGACTTTACAAGCGAAGCTAAGAGCATTGAAGCAGAAAGCCTTGATGAGTGCATGAAGAAAGGTATACCTTCGGCAGCCCAAGAAGTTAATGCTACTGAAATGCTCAGGACAGCCCCTGACGAGGAGTATCTTAACTATGCTTGTGAAGGTAATTCAGATTATGAGTGGGAAATTCCCATGCCAAATGTAGAACTGATTGATTCCTCAAGATCCAGGATGAAGAGTATGATGATGAAGACTTTAAATCAACCATTGGTGATGAATTTGATGCTGCCATAACATTTGATCTTAGTGATGAAGAAGAAGATTCTTTTCCCTTGCAAATTGAAGAACCAAGTGTCCTTTCAGAAGAGACAGTTGATGAGCATGTTGATAGGAAGCTTGTTGAAAGCTTTGGACCAGCCTCCATTGTTGATGCAACAATTGATTTCAAGAATCAGTTGTTGGTCACTGAAGATCAGATTGTTCAATCTTTAACACACTTGGATAGTATACACAGTTTTGTTGAAGATCACATTTGGAGAGCTCAAGTTGAAAGGAGACAAATGGGCATGGAAAAAGGAGCTTCACTTGAAGATTGGTGTATAGTCAGGAAGGCATTGGAAACTTTGAAATCTGATTATTTGAACCTGCTTATTGATAGAGACCATGTCCTTGAGTCTGCTGGTTGAATATGTGATGCATTCAAGGGACGAGATGCTGAAATTGATAAGCTTACATTTAAGCTTAAAACAACTATGGATTCTTTAGAGAGTACCCAAATGGCTCTCTTAGAAATTGAAAGTCATCTTATTGCTGAACATCAATTCAAGGAGCAAGATAAAGTTGCAAAAGCTGATGATAACAAGCTGATGACTGAAGAGCTTGATTTGTTTCAAGAAGATTTTGACTTAGGACAGTCTCCTAAGTATGATAATGCAGAGATGGAGGAAAATGGTAATCTATTTGAACATGAAGGTGAAAACAACTTCCAATCATTTGGTAATACTCTTTTTATGATGGAAGTTGAGTTAACTCATGATAATCTTCTTCTCGTGTTGAATTGAAAGATCCCTGATGGATCCCTTTGCTGAAATGAAGTATTGTTTTTGTGATTTTATTTGTTTTATGATTTTTATTAATTTTTTTGTTTTCTTTCAGACTAGAGAGGAGATGCAGAAAGGGTTTCAGTTTTCTTGAGATGTGTATTTGCCAAGATAGCAAATAGATATACATACAGCTGCAATCGGAAATAAAAATGGACTAAAAATAAATATTAAATGATAGAAAGATACTAGCTAAGAATTTGGGGCACATACCCATCAGATCTGTATTTTATATTCAATGTAAAGCCTGGTTTGCAACCCTACTTGCATACAAAGATAGTATTGGCCTAGAAGAGGCTATGCATGCAACTGAAAATGAAGGATCTGAAGAATAAGGCTGATTTGGTACTGCTGCAAGCTTAGATCTGCAATAAAATGCCCTGAAATCTGTCCAGTGATGCACAAATGAAGAGCCAGAGTAGGCCTCCCACAAGCATGAACTGAGTTATCGTCCAATTCACCAAAATCTTTGAGAGTTTCCGTTCCCAAGAGACTGAATGCTGCTGCCCCCTTCCTCAGAGTTCAGAGCTGCCATGAAGCTTCAAAATAAGATGCAAAAGATAACTCCAAAAAGCACTTCCAAGTTACTTTATTCTTTTCCCAAAGTGGGCGTCCACTTTAGGGTTGAGAAGGCATCAAAATGGAATCATTTAATGATTCTTTTCCTTTATTAAAAATACTCCCAAGTTGGGCGCCCAAGTTGAGGGCCCAACTTCTCATGAAAGGAATGACCACCTTTTAACACGTGTTAACTAGGAGGGGGGGTCACTTTATTAAAATCTTATTACAAAGTGATATTATTAATCACTTTAATTTATTTTTATTAAATATTAAAGCTACACTTTAATATTCAATAATTATCCCACATCCATCACCTGGCCAATCTGAACTGAAAACTGTTGTAGCCTGCACCACAGGTGATGTCGCCACATGGCAGGCTAACTGACAGTGCCTCCCTATAATTTAGGGATACCTCCTAAAAAATAGGAACTGAGACCAAAACTCCCAAAATGCTCCTGGAGGTCCCCTGATGCTTCCTGGTCAACTCTCGGTCAAACCCTAAAAAATAGGAACCCTTCCTAAAAAATAGGAAACTGCCGCAAACTATCTGGAAAGGCCTGTAAAGCTCCCTGCCAAGCTCTACTGCCTCTGGATAGGTCCCCTCACCACTCTGCTGACCTACGGGAACCCAGATGATAGGCCAACTCTCAAGTCTCTGCTAGACAGAGCTAAAGAGGGGACATGACAGTCCTCCCCTCTCGAAGATGCTTGCCCACAAGCAACTGCAAAGCCGGATGCTGTAAAATGGACTCTCCCTCCCATGTGGCGTCCTCTATAGGAAGACCTCTCCAACGAATCAAGTACTCCCGAATCACCCTACTTCTCAGCCGTCGTTCCCTCTCCTCCAAGATCTCATCAGGAACCAAAGTCAACTTACCTTCCTCATCCAAGGGAGGTAGATCGGGAGATGCTACAATATGTTGCCCCAGTGCCTTTTTCAGGCAAGATACGTGGAACACATTATGAATCCGGCTGTCAGGGGGTAACTCAATCTCATAAGCAACCTCTCCCACACACCTGAGAATCCGATATGGTCCGTAGAAGCGAGGCTTGAGCTTCTCAGCTCCACCCCTTTTAAGGGTGCTCTGTCGGTAAGGCTGCAACCGCAGGAAAACCATGTCATCCACCTCAAATACTCTCTCAGTCCTATGTCGATCAGCGTAGACCTTTTGCTGATTCTGTGCCTGCTGAAGATTCTCCCTGAGAGATCTCATGATGTCCTGGTTCTCCTGTAACCAATCCTGTGCCAAGGGAACTCTGCTGTCACTTACAGCCAAATCAACAAAAGATAATGCCTCATAACCATAGAGGGCTCTGAAAGGTGTCATAGCAATAGACATATGGTATGTAGTATTATAACAATACTCTCCTAGATATAGCCAACGCACCCATGCCTTCTGCTGTCTTGACACATAGCTGCGCAAATACCCCTCAACCCACTTATTAACAATCTCGGTCTGCCCATCTGTCTGTGGGTGGTAGTTGGTACTAGGTGTCAACTCCGTACCTGTGAGCCTGAAAAGTTCTTGCCAGAAAGAACTCATGAACCTACTATCCCTGTCACTCACTATGGTCTTGGGGAGACCGTGGAGCCTGAATATCTCCCTAAAAATAACTCCGCCACCTGAGATGTTGTGAAATCAGCTGCAATAGGGAAGAAGTGGGTGTATTTAGTCAACCTGTCTACTACAACATAGATACAGTCTTTTCCTTGCACCTGAGGAAGACCTGTAATGAAATCCATGGAGATTCCTGACCACTTCTGTTCCGGTATAGGTAAGGGCTGCAATAAACCAGCAGGAAAAGTATGCTCAGACTTATTCTGCTGGCACGTCAAACACTCACGAACATGACGTAAGATATCAGCTTTGAGACCCTTCCAAGAGAATCTCTCCCGAACTGCCCTGTAGGTCTTACCATAACCTGGGTGCCTTGCTGTCAGAGTATCATGGTAAGCATGCATAATTTGTTCCTTCAACTGAGAACCATGAACCAGATACACCCTTCCCTTGTAGTAGATGACTTCATCTACCACAGTGTACCTATCATCCAACACCAAGCCATCCATGACCTCACAAGCATGCTGATTTTTGGAGTACTCAACTAAAAGTTGAGCCTTCCAATCTGCTGAAATCTCGCTCAATGAACATAGGGCAGCAAGTGATGGTTTTCTAGAAAGTGCATCAGCCACAGTATTATTCTTCCCCTTTATGAATTCGATGTCAAAATCATAAGCCTGAATCTTGCTCACCCATTTTTGCTGACGATCATTGAGCTCTGTCTGATCAAGGAAATATTTCAGACTGTTGTGGTCTGTTCTTACCACGAATTTGCTGCCAACAAGATACTGTCTGAACTTGGCTAATGCATGCATAATAGCCAACATTTCCTATTCATACGTAGAATACAACCTCTCATTATCCCGCAGCTTCCGACTCTCAAAAGCAATGGGGTGTCGGTTTTGCATCAAAACCGCTCCTATGCCCAAACCGGAAGCATCACACTCAAGTACAAAAGACTGCGAGAAGTCGGGAAGTGCTAAAACTGGGCAAGTACTCATAACCTCCTTGAGCCTGTCAAAGACTCCCTGTGCCTGTTCTGTCCATCTGAAAGCCCCTTTCTTTGTGAGGTCTGTCAAGGGAGCTGCCAACTGAGAGAAACCCCTCACAAATCGCCTATAATAAGCACATAGACCAAGGAACCCCCGTAACTCAGTAATGTTCCGAGGGTGGGGCCAATCTCTAATTGCCTGAATTTTCTCCTCGTGCACCTTCACCCCATCAGCACTAATCACATGACCCAGATATAGGACCTCTCTAAGTCCAAACTCACATTTGGACAACTTAGCAAATAGAGACTGACTCTCCATGATGCTAAGTACCTCCTCAACATGTCTGAGATGGTCTTCCCAAGTACGACTGTAGATCAGAATATCGTCAAAGAACACTAGAACTGATTTCCTCAACTGCTTGTTGAAGAGATGGTTCATACATGACTGGAAGGTGGCTGGGGCATTGGTAAGGCCAAAAGGCATCACCAGGAACTCATAATGCCCATAGTGACAACGGAAGGCGGTCTTGTGTACATCCTCTGCTCGTACACGAATCTGGTGATAGCCTAAACGAAGATCAATCTTAGAGAAGTAGATGGCTCCATGAAGCTCGTCCAACAACTCATCAATGCGCGGAATAGGGTATCTGTTCTTGATTGTCTTCTTGTTCAAGGCCCTGTAATCTATACACATCCGTAGAGTCCCATCCTTCTTCTTAACCAGTACTACAGAAGAAGCAAAGGGGCTAGAACTGGGCGAATGAAACCCATATCTAACAGCTCATGAATAGTCTTCTCAATCTCATCCTTGTATGCTCTAGGATGACGATACGGGGTGGTGATCACTGGCTTAGCTCCATCCTCCATCTCTATCCCATGCTCAAACCCTCTATCCGAGGGTACACCAGGAGGTATGTCACCAAATACTCGGCCATGCTGATCCATCACTGTTTGTATGTCAACATGAAATGCTCTACCATCCTGAGGAGTAGGTGTCTTGGATTTCACAAAACAATGTGTGGCCCAGATCACATCATCATGTCTAATAATAGACTCCATCCTGTGAGAAGATACCTCCTTGGGCCCACCGTCAGAGGCTGCCCTCAAGATTACCTTCTTTCCACTAGATAGGAACTCTAACTGCATGCGGTGGTGATCAATAATATATCTCCCAATACCCTGTAACCACTGCATACCCAAAATCACATCATAATCCTCTAAGGGTAGGATATAAAAGTCATCCGTCAAGGTAAAATCCCCCATCTGAATGCTGAGTTGTGAGATCCTCCTAGTACAACCCAACACTGCACCATCTGCAACCTTAACTCCAAAACCCTCGAACACCTCAGATTGTAATCCACGCCTCTCAACCAATTTCTGATCAATAAAATTGTGCGTGGCTCCTGTGTCAACCAAACTCATAACTCGCTGTCCCTGTAATGTACCTTTCAACCGAAAGGCATGGAACCTGGGATAACTGGATAGTGTAGCCATAGTCACTTTGGCTGCCGCCGATGAATCAGGGATATCTATCTCTAGCTGGGGTCGCTCCTGAATAACCTCCTCAGGGCTGTCCTCAATGTCGGTGTCTGGTATCTCTTCATCCCCAAGCTCGGATGTGACCTCAATCAAGTGAACCCTGCCCTTACCCATACAGCAGTGTCCGGGCTCCCAAGGCTCCTTGCAGGAAAAGCATAATTTCTTCCTCCTCAAATCATTCCGTGACTCCTGATCCATCCTAGGAGGTCTAGCTGACTGTCCATCTCTAAACTGTTAAGTATTGGCCTTCTGAATAGGCCGTGATTCCCTGAAAGGCCTCTTATCTGGCGGATAAGTGGGAGTGGTGTCCAATCTCAAGGTCACATCAATGGCATCCTTAAGAGTGGCCGGCTGGAAGGCACGTACCAATCCTTTAAGCCTATCCTGTAACCCCTCAATGAATAACATCACGCTACGTCTCTAGGGCATATCAGGTACCATAACTGCAATACGCTGGAACTCATTAACATAAGCTTCTACCTGTCCCGTTTGTCTAAGATGTGCCAACTCCCTATAGTAGATTTCTGTGTCCTTACGGTCAAACCGGGTAATGAGTCGTTCAGTGAACTCTGCATAGGAATGAATCAAGGCATGATCCTGGGTGACCAATCCATGATGCCACCAATCGTAGGCAACCCCATCTAAATGTAAGACAGCAAACTGGATAGCCTCACGCTCAGGCACGGGTCTCAAGGATAAATATATGTCTAGCTTGTCCACCCAAGCACGTGCACTCGTACTACCCGTACCATCATATGTAGCCAACGTGATCTTCCCAGTAGCTCTACTGAGGTCATAGTTTTGCTGCTGTGGTCTAGTGCCTCGGTCTCCTCTGAACCTGACAGAATCTCTGCGCTGTGCACAATACTGTGGAAAAGGAAAGACATCCCGGACCTCAGGGGGTAAGGCTCTCCACTCAGCTATAGCTGCCATGACTGAATCCTGAAATTCCACCTCTGGTGGCTCTACCTGTGCTGGCCGTTCACCTGGTGCAAACTGAGGAAGTAAGGGTCTATCCCTGGCCTGTCCACGCCTAGGGGAATGAAGGGAGCTCCTAGCTGATGCGTGTGACTTGTGACTATGCTGACTCCCCGCCACAGATACTGATCTGCTCCGTCTGCCTCTATCTAACTCCAACCGGTCCAAGGCATCCTGTATCCTGTCAAGGGTTTGAGCAATCCTAGGCTGAGTGTTGATGAGGGTTCTCATCATCTCTCTCTCTTCCTCATCCTGATTTCTCCTGGCATTTCTCTGTTCTTCAGCCATAACTGGTTCCTTTGCCATACCAATCCCAAGCTCATTTTGGGCTGTCTTGCGTGTGTAATACCTGTCTGTATGCATAGAAAACAACTCTCTAAACCCCACAGGCTGGCAGGTCAAAGGCTCTGATACCACTGAAAGATCCCTGATGGATCCCTTTGCTAAAATGAAGTATTGTTTTTGTGATTTTATTTGTTTTATGATTTTTATTAATTTTTTTGTTTTCTTTCAGACTAGAGAGGAGATGCAAAAGGGGTTTCAGTTTTCTTGAGATGTGTATTTGCCAAGATAGCAAATAGATATACATACAGCTACAATCTCAAATAAAAATGGACTAAAAATAAATATTAAATGATAGAAAGATACTAGCTAAGAATTTGAGGCACATACCCATCAGATCTGTATTTTATATTCAATGTAAAGCCTGGTTTGCAACCCTACTTGCATACAAAGATAGTATTGGCTTAGAAGAGGCTATGCATGCAACTGAAAATGAAGGATCTGAAGAATAAGGCTGATTTGGTACTGCTGCAAGCTTAGATCTGCAATAAAATGCCCTGGGATCTGTCCAATGATGCACAAATGAAGAGCCAGAGTAGGCCTCCCACAAGCATGAACTGGGTTATCGTCCAATTCACCAAAATCCTTGAGAGTTTCCGTTCCCAAGAGACTGAATGCTGCTGCCCCCTTCCTCAGAGTTCAGAGCTGCCATGAAGCTTCAAAATAAGATGCAAAAGATAACTCCAAAAAGCACTTCCAAGTTACTTTATTCTTTTCCCAAAGTGGGCGTCCGCTTTAGGGTTGAGAAGGCATCAAAATGGAATCATTTAATGATTCTTTTCCTTTATTAAAAAATACTCCCAAGTTGGGCGCCCAAGTTGAGGGCCCAACTTCTCATGAAAGGAATGACCACCTTTTAACACATGTGTTAACTAGGAGGGGGGTCACTTTATTAAAATCTTATTACAAAATGATATTATTAATCACTTTAATTTATTTTTATTAAATATTAAAGCTACACTTTAATATTCAATAATTATCCCACATCCATCACCTGGCCAAGCTGAACTGAAAACTGTTGTAGCCCGCACCACAGGTGATGTCGCCACATGGCAGGCTAACTGACAGTGCCTCCCTATAATTTAGGGATACCTCCTAAAAAATAGGAACTGAGACCAAAACTCCCAAAATGCTCCTGGAGGTCCCCTGATGCCTCCTGGTCAACTCTCGGTCAAACCCTAAAAAATAAGAACCCTTCCTAAAAAATAGGAAACTGCCGCAAACTGTCTGGAAAGGCCTGTAAAGCTCCCTGCCAAGCTCTACTGCCTCTGGATAGGTCCCCTCACCACTCTGCTGACCTACGGGAACCCAGATGATAGGCCAACTCTCAAGTCTCTGCTAGATAGAGCTAAAGAGGGGACATGACATGAATGTTGAAGACCAATTTGATATAAGTAACATGGAGGAGGATAGTAACAGGATATGGGATTCTGGTGCAAAGCATTCATGGAATGTTATTGTGCACAAAAACTTTTTCAATTGGAAGTTTTCATCAGTTGTTGAAGGAGAGCATAAGGTTAAGGTATGCAATAGGTCTACTACAAGGATGGCTTATTTTCATAATAGAGTTTATCTTCAAGGCTTTGTAACAATTTCATCATGAGTTTGAAGACAAATCGATGTCACAAAGCTGCTGTCCTTATTGTGAGCATTTTGGCTTGTTCTTAGTCTCTTAGTGGCTATCCGGCTTTGTTGGGACAACTCCAATGTTCTTGGAGTGGCCACAAATCAGTTTTACAGAGCAATTGGTTATGGCTTTGAGCTCAGATGGTGTTCAGGATCGTAGTGATGCTTTCTGATAGTTGATTGGGTTTCCAGTTTGCTCTCCAGGATTCTTGAAGAAGCCGTCTATTTTTAGAAAGTCACCCGGAAGGCATCATTCATCTTACCAAACATCATGGAGTATGTTGGTATGCTTAATTTTGCAGTTTGGTGATATTTGAGATTTTTCGTAAAATCAGTTGATTTAATGAGCTAAACAATTAATTATTGCACTTAAGTTAAAAAGGTTGGGAAATGTTCATTTAACACTTAAGTGTTATAGCTCGTTGGAAAGGGGGTGAAAAGTTTAAATCATGGATGCATCATATTGGGACCTCCGAATCAAATATTTTCTTTATTTTGATAAAAGGGCTCGTTGGAGCTAAAAGGAGCTTTTAATTAAAAAGGTGACTTTAAGTTGTGCTCACATAATGAATTATTTTTATATTGTTTTAGGAGAAATATGAAGAGATAAAGGAAGTAATATTTTATTTCCCTCAAAAAGTTATAAAAGGAGGAGCTGGGCTCATTGTTGAACATGTTTGGATTTTGTAATGAAATACTGTTGGGATTGAACCAGAGAGTTCTTCCATATTCTCTTGAGGACGAAAACCCTGTTGTAGAATGCTCTTGAGGGCGAAAACCCTCTTGAGGTTTGGTGTGGTTTCAATATAGGAATCACCATTGTGCTGAAAGTGTATTTTTGTGCAAGTTCATTCAGAGTTTGCCATAGAGCCTCATGCATTTTGCATAGTGTTGAAAGGTTTTGGTTTGGCATTTGATGCTATTATATTTGCTATATATTTTGAAAGTTTTCTTGAAAGATTTGATGTGTTTTCGGTGAAGTTCATATTGATTTTCTGCTGTGTTCATAAGGAGTCGTACATCACAGTCGTACTATGCATTCAGGCAGATTTTGATATTGAGTGAATATTGTTAGCAATGTTTCAAATAATGTTTGGGGTTTATTTTTGTTGTGAACGCGCCTATTGTTGATGATAGAGAGTGGGATTTGGCTCTGAAACAATCCTCTTGTTCATGCCATACAAAACAGGCAGCGTCGTACAATGCCAAGATGGGAGGTTTTTGTGAGAATTGATTTGTGTTAATTGTTGGACAGCAGTATTAGAGGATGGTGCCACACTCTAATTAATCTGCTGTAATTTTATTACTGATTACTAATGTTTTCTAGAGACAGCCATACTTGTTCAGGAATTCCGTACCAGCAAAGTACGACTGCTTATACTGACTTGTGTTTGGGTTTTTAAGATCAAATATCTACATCAATGAGGGCATCCAGGTATGAAAGGAGTGTGTGGTGATTTGTGAAGGTCTTAAGGTGTCACACATGCATGTTTTAAAAGGCCTTTATCCTGCTGAGCCGTCCATACAGTAGTGGATGTCTGAATTTCTTAGTAAAGTTTTCCATCAGCAATTCATTTTGCTTACCTTCAGCTGGAGTAGATACTTTCGTGTATTTATTGGTGCTAATGAGTTGTATGCAGGCTGTATATGATCAGGGTTGTACCACTGAAGATCATGTGTTAATATTTGCTGTGTAGAGTGCTGATGTAAATCAGTTTCAGCAGAGTATTATAAAGACTTCTATCTTGTTTGTGATATGGTCCCTATCAAATGCCAAGTGATTTATTGTGGATAGATTACTCAATCATTGAGTGTTTGCATGGATTTTGATGCAGTTTGGGACTGTTGTGAAGTGGTTTCAGTGCTGTTATATATTTTGCATTCTTGATATCAGCTACAACAGTGATATGAAATTCTTAATTTGGGAACACTCAGCTGTATCTGCTCATGTGGTATGTCCATAGTGGTTTAGTTGATCATATGTTTCTTCCTCTCATTATTCCATACAACTTCAATACATCTAACTGGTTGCAGCTGTAACAGTTTATGCAAGTCAGGGGTAGTGATTTAGTTTGCATTTGATTTATAACATTGTAATCTTTATTTTATTGCAAACAATATTGTAACCCCTGGATGTTTTACCGCCAGTGTGGAGGAATGAACATTATTTATCTTTTCTTTCACCCACTGAACAAGTGGAGTATACCCACTGAATAAGTGGATGCCTGCTATATAGCAGAAGATTGTATTTATTTTCATATGCAAAGTATTTGATTGTAAGCCAAAACACTGTATGCTCTCACCTCGCCTATTTTGGGAACTTGGTGATCAGAAAGTGTGAGGCATTTAGTTGGTTATGCATTGGTGCTAACACTGTCATATCATCTGTATATTTTGGAAAAAAAAAATTAGGGGGTTGTATATTACAGTGGTATCAGAGCTGGTATGTTCTTGCCAGCCTGTTGGGGAGCTAATTTGTTGCAGATCTTTTAGTTGAGCAAGTCAATTTTTAGCCTTGCATGTGAGTGATCAGCACTTGCATGTTGTTCATTGTGTGCAGTTGAAAGAGGTTGTTCAGTGATTGTTAGATTATGGCATCTCTTAAGAGGAGAATTGAGACAGATGTTCTATTTGATTCTCTTAGGCAAAGTCAGGATGAATTAGAAAGAGAATTTCAAGAGAAGTTGGATCGAAGGAAGTATCATCATGAGGCCACTAAGATTATTGATGAGTACGAAAGACTATTAGATGATTGTAAGCAACAACTTCCTTGGGATGCTTTCTTGAAAATCATCAAAGAGGGGAATCCTGACAAAGAGGGCTTAATAGAATACATTTAGAAGATAAGGAAGGAAGAGGAGATGAAGACAATGCCTTTATGCAAGCCCAAATTACCTTTTCTGTTGGCTAGGACCAAGATCCATTCTAAGTCATCAATTTCCAGCCCACCGAACAAGAAGCCTCTTATTCCAAGGAAAAAAGAGTTCAGCAAGAATGAACTTAGAAGAAGAAATCTTTGTTTCTTATGCAAAAATTCTTGGGAGCCTAATCATCAGTGTAAGAACAACGAAGCTGAACCAGTAACTATCATCACATGTCCTTTCTTTCAGGATGATGTGGAAACAAACAAAAAGGAAGATGATGTCCTGATACCTGAAAAACATAAGACTGGGCCACTGTATGATGAAGAGGTCACTAATCAAGAAGCATACATAGAGGAACTGGCTGATTTGGAAAAGTCTACAGTAGAAATTAATGCAGTTGAGTTTTGTTTTGATGAAGTTAAGAAGCCTAGAGTGTTGGACTTTGCAAGTCCTTCATTTGATGAAGACCCTGAAGATGCCACTACATTTGAGGAGTTAAAGATGATTGATAGATTGCTAGAAGGTGACTTTACAAGTGAAGCTAAGAGCATTGAAGCAGAAAGCCTTGATGAGTGCATGAAGAAAGGTATACCTTCGGCAGCCCAAGAAGTTAATGCTACTGAAACGTTCAGGACAGCCCCTGACGAGGAGTATCTTAACTATGCTTGTGAAGGTAATTCAGATTATGAGTGGGAAATTCCCATGCCAAATGTAGAACTGATTGATTCCTCAAGATCCAGGATGAAGAGTATGATGATGAAGACTTTAAATCAACCATTGGTGATGAATTTGATGCTGCCATAACATTTGATCTTAGTGATGAAGAAGAAGATTCTTTTCCCTTGCAAATTGAAGAACCAAGTGTCCTTTCAGAAGAGACAGTTGATGAGCATGTTGATAGGAAGCTTGTTGAAAGCTTTGGACCAGCCTCCATTGTTGATGCAACAATTGATTTCAAGAATCAGTTGTTGGTCACTGAAGATCAGATTGTTCAATCTTTAACACACTTGGATAGTATACACAGTTTTGTTGAAGATCACATTTGGAGAGCTCAAGTTGAAAGGAGACAAATGGGCATGGAAAAAGGAGCTTCACTTGAAGATTGGTGTATAGTCAGGAAGGCATTGGAAACTTTGAAATCTGATTATTTGAACCTGCTTATTGATAGAGACCATGTCCTTGAGTCTGCTGGTTGAATATGTGATGCATTCAAGGGACGAGATGCTGAAATTGATAAGCTTACATTTAAGCTTAAAACAACTATGGATTCTTTAGAGAGTACCCAAATGGCTCTCTTAGAAGTTGAAAGTCATCTTATTGATGAACATCAATTCAAGGAGCAAGATAAAGTTGCAAAAGCTGATGATAACAAGCTGATGACTGAAGAGCTTGATTTGTTTCAAGAAGATTTTGACTTAGGACAGTCTCCTAAGTATGATAATGTAGAGATGGAGCAAAATGGTAATCTATTTGAGCATGAAGGTGAAAACAACTTCCAATCATTTGGTAATACTCTTTTTATAATGGAAGTTGAGTTAACTCATGATAATCTTCTTCTCGTGTTGAATGTTGAAGACCAATTTGATATAAGTAACATGGAGGAGGATAGTAATAGGATATGGGATCCTGGTGCAAAGCATTCATGGAATGTTATTGTGCACAAAAACTTCTGCAATTGGAAGTTTTCATCAGTTGTTGAAGGAGAGCATAAGGTTAAGGTATGCAATAGGTCTACTACAAGGATGGCTTATTTTCATAATAGAGTTTATCTTCAAGGCTTTGTAACAATTTCATGCATGAGTTTGAAGACAAATCGATGTCACAAAGCTGCTGTCCTTATTCATATCAGCCATAATAAGTTGACAAATGCATACATTTTTATGGATTGGAGAGAGATTTTGGTCATGAGTTTGATATATTTTGACTGGAGATGGCCTAAATCTCTTGCTACTTTCAGAAGATTTCAATTTTGTGGTTGTTGTCCTATTTTTAGATCACTGAAATCTGATTTTCATAAGATTATTTCAGACTTATGCAGCCATGAGATTGATCTTTTTGTTTCTTTTAGCTCTTTGTGGGAAGATGACAGAAGTAATCAGCTGAAAGAAACAAGTGTTACAGTTATTAATGCTCTTTTGGAGAGTGAGAATCAGCTAATTCATGGTTGTTCAGAGTTGTTTTCAGCTTGTGATCAAGCTGATTTATGTTCTTCCTCGGAGGAGCATTACAGATTTTGGTTCCCAGCAGGGGTTTCATGTTGGATGATTGCTCATTTTTTTATCCTTAGGTTTATTGATGTTTGGGATCCAAATAGTTGTGTGATTGGAAGAATGTTTCAGAGGATTATACAGAGTGTCAGCTGTGCAGTTCACAGTTATATTAGAGTGGCGCAGCAGAAGCGATGTGAAGCATTTTGAGATTGATTTGGGATCGAGGTATATTATTGATAATCATGCAGGTATCTTGGTTGGATAGCATGAATTGCTTGAGGACAAGCAATCTTGAGCGAGGAGGATTGTAATGTTCCATTTTTGGCGCATTGATTATTGTGAGCATTTTGGCTTGTTCTTAGTCTCTTAGTGGCTATCCGGCTTTGTTGGGACAACTCCAATGTTCTTGGAGTGGCCACAAATCAGTTTTACAGAGCAATTGGTTATGGCTTTGAGCTCAGATGGTGTTCAGGATCGCAGTGATACTTTCTGATATTTGATCGGGTTCCCAGTTTGCTCTCCAAGATTCTTGGAGAAGCCGTCTATTTTTAGAAAGTCATCCGGAAGGCATCATTCATCTTCCCAAACATCATGGAGTATGTTGGTATGCTTAATTTTGCAGTTTGGTGATATTTGAGATTTTTCGTAAAATCAGTTGATTTAATGAGTTAAACAATTAATTATTGCACTTAAGTTAAAAAGGTTGGGAAATGTTCATTTAACACTTAAGTGTTATAGCTCGTTGGAAAGGGGATGAAAAGTTTAAATCATGGATGCATCATATTGGGACCTCCAAATCAAATATTTCCTTTATTTTGATAAAAGGGGTCATTGGAGCTAAAAGGAGCTTTTAATTAAAAAGGTGACTTTAAGTTGTGCTCACATAATGAATTATTTTTATATTGTTTGAGGAGAAATATGAAGAGATAAAGGAAATAATATTTTATTTCCCTCAAAAAGTTATAAAAGGAGGAGCTGGGCTCATTGTTGAACATGCTTGGATTTTGTAATGAAATACTGTTGGGATTGAACCAGAGAGTTCTTCCATATTCTCTTGAGGACAAAAACTCTGTTGTAGAATGCTCTTGAGGGCGAAAACCCTCTTGAGGTTTGGTGTGGTTTCAATATAGGAATCACCATTGTGCTGAAAGTGTATTTTTGAGCAAGCTCATTCAGAGTTTGCCATAGAGCCTCATGCATTTTGCATACTGTTGAAAGGTTTTGGTTTGGCATTTGATGCTATTATATTTGCTATATATTTTGAAAGTTTTCTTGAAAGATTTGATGTGTTTTTGGTGAAGTTCATATTGATTTTCTGCTGTGTCCATATGGAGTCGTACATCACAGTCGTACTATGCATTCAGGCAGATTTTGATATTGAGTGAATATTGTTAGCAATGTTTCAAATAATGTTTGGGGTTTATTTGTGTTGTGAAGGCGCCTATTGTTGATGATAGAGAGTCGGATTTGGAGCTGAAACAATCCTCTTGTGCATGCCATACAAAACAGGCAGCGTTGTACAATGCCAAGATGGGAGGTTTTTGTGAGAATTGATTTGTGTTAATTGTTGGACAGCAGTATTAGAGGATGGTGCCACACTCTAATTAATCTGCTGTAATTTTATTACTGATTACTAATGTTTTCTAGAGACAGCCATACTTGTTCAGGAATTCCGTACCAGCAAAGTACGACTGCTTATACTGACTTGTGTTTGGGTTTTTAAGATCAAATATCTACATCAATGAGGGCAACCATGTCTGAAAAGAGTGTGGTGATTTGTGAAGGTCTTAAGGTGTCACACATGCATGTTTCAAAAGGCCTTTATCCTGCTGAGCCGTCCATACAGTAGTGGATGTCTAAATTTCCGAGTAAAGTTTTCCATCAGCAATTCATTTTGCTTACCTTCAGCTGGAGTAGATACTTTCATGTATTTATTGGTGCTAATGAGTTGTATGCAGGCTGTATATGATCAGGGTCGTACCACTGAACATCATGTGTTAATATTTGCTGTGTAGAGTGCTGATGTAAATCAGTTTCAGCAGAGTATTATAAAGACTTCTATCTTGTTTGTGATATGGTCCCTATCAAATGCCAAGTGATTTATTGTGGATAGATTACTCAATCATTGAGTGTTTGCATGGATTTTGATGCAGTTTGGGACTGTTGTGAAGTGGTTTCAGTGCTGTTATATATTTTGCATTCTTAATTTGGGAACACTCAGCTGTATCTTCTCACGTGGTATGTCCATAGTGGTTTAGTTGATCATATGTTTCTTCCTCTCATTATTCCATACAACTTCAATACATCTAACTGGTTCCAACTATAACAGTTTATGCATTTCAGGGGTAGTGATTTAGTTTGCATTTGATTTATAACATTGTAATCGTTATTTTATTGCAAACAATATTGTAACCCCTGGATGGTTTACTGCGAGTGTGGAGGAATGAACACTAGTTATCTTTTCTTTCAGGCATTGAACAAGTGTAGTATACCCACTGAATAAGTGGATGCCTGCTATATAGCAGAAGATTGTATTTATTTTCATATGCAAAGTTTTTGATTGTAGGCCAAAACACTGTATGCTCTCACCTCGCCTATTTTGGGCTCTAGGTGATTAGAAAGTGTGAGGCATTTAGTTGGTTATGCATTGGTGCTAACACTGTCATATCATCTGTATATTTTGGAAAAAAAAATTAGGGGGTTGTATATTACAAGTTTTTAGTTAAGTTTTATTTTACAGGGAGCTTCCCCTCCAAATTCGAAGAGCGGTTCTACTGCATATCTTTCCATTTTTCTTTCCCACCGAAAGGTGAGAAATTAAATGCTAACAATAGGCATCGAAATAGACCTCTTCAAGGCCGACCTCCCTTTAGCAATTTCTTTTTATTTTTGTTTTCTCTTCTCTTCCCTCTTGGCCAACCTCCCTTGGGCAATTATCTATTATTTTTTAAATTTTTTTCTTCTTCTCAGATGGCCGAACTCTTCTTTATTTTATTTTATTTTTTCTCTCTCCTAGGTTGCCCACCTCTTGGGTAATTTTTTAATTTATTTTTAATTCACAGAGAGGCTTACAAGAATATGAGAAGTCATATCTCATTTCGAATTGGCTCACTAAAATTGGTTAAATATAGTATTTAACCAATTAGGTTATTCCCTAGCCCTTCCGACTTAGCCTATGGGAATAGAATAGGCTAGCTGACTCTGTTAGGTGATCACTCGAAAAAATGGGGCATTACAGTCCTCCCTTCCCGGAATCACTTGCCCTCAAGCAATTGCAAGCCTATATGTTGCAGAATCTGTTCACCTTCTCAAGTGGCAAGTCTCCCCATCTAATCAAGTACTCCTTAATCACTCCGCTCCTCAACTTGGGTGCCCTCATATCCAAAATAGCATCAGGAACAAGTATCAATTTCCCCTCCTCATCCAATGGTGGAAGTTCTGGAGAAGTAATATGCTGTCCAATTGCCCTTTTGAGGCAAGATAATACATTATGAACTTGGCTACCCTCTGGCAACTCCAACTCATATGCAACCTCTCCAACTCTACTCTCAACCCTGTAAGGGCCGTAGAAGTGAGGCTTCAGCTTTCCTGCACCACTCCTCCTCAATGTAGTCTGTCTAGACGGCTGTAGGAGCAAGAAAACCAAGTTACCAACCTCAAATGTCATGCGCATGTTGTAAAAGACCCTTCTAGAAATGACTGAAATTTTTTGCAAATTTAGATAAGATTTCTTGCACACTTCAATTAAATAACTTCACCAAATGAATAAGGAATTGTAGCACAACAAACTCACATCAACTTTGCATATATGAAAATGAAACATGAAATGTCAAGTGGCTGGAATTTATTTCAGTCCATGTCTGATTTTATATCAGACTTCATTACAAATCAATTGGAAGCCCAAATACATCAAACTTTGCATACAACTATAGCCCAAAGCCTCTAGAATGATGATGGCTATCAAATGGACACAAAACACCCTTGAAAGAGCTTCAATAAAATTCTGATGTAAACTTTCTGTATGCTGATATGATTGCTGAAAGTGTACTTTTTGCCCAGCCAAGGGTTTACAATGAAATATCATGAAATAACTCCTCCACATGCATTCTATCAAGAACCACTCTTCAATCTTCAAACCCTTGATCAAATTCACCTAAAAAGCCTTGAAATGCCAATGTAAAGTCGCTGTTATAAAAATTAGACCCTGCAAAATATGAAAATACCATCCACAATGTACTCCAAATTTACTAAACTACCTTGGTAGTCAATCCTCTACACCAAGAGCTTCAAATAGATATCAATGTCACTTCCAACTCTTCAAATAACCTGCAAATGTAAGCCAATGATGAAATCTGTATGACAACATCTCACAAATTGTTATGGGATCATCACCACAACACTCAAGGGAACATCTCCTTGAAAAATAACTAGAAAATCAGAATTTTCAGTCATAAGCAATAATAAAGAAAAAAACATACCATAGCATCATTCATACCAAAATGAAGCTCAAGTCATCTATTTAAACTCCTCAAGCTTTGATGTCCATTCTCTTGGCAATTTTGGAATGCATTTTGAAATCCATCAATAGAAATTAAGGAAATGGAACAATATTGAATGATCTCACTTGAAATGCTTTCATTTAAAATAATTTTCAATTATTTTAAATGAATTTTGCTCCTCCTTTATGGATCGATCCTTCTTAAGCTTGGCCTTTGACACTTGCCTTGAATTTTGAGATTGCAATCATTTAAAATCTTCCTCTTTGCTTGGGCGAACAACTTCATGCATTTAATTTTTGTTTTTGAAATGCATTTAAAACCTTTCTAACCTCCAACGAATACTTGCAAGGCTTGGGCGATTGCATTAAATGATACTATTTGCTTTTTAAATGAGTTTCAACTACCAATCGCAGCCCATACATGCTTGCCGCAGCTCCACATCGCATTTAAAATAATAACAAACAATTTTAAATGACTTTGCCAAGTCTTCAATTCTCCATTCAATGAGCAATTGCAATATTTAAAACATCTTCTTCTTAGCCGCTGCTCCTTGAAAAGGATATAAGGCATTTAAAATGTTCATCAAACATTTTAAATGTTGTTTGCTGTTCGAACACCTCCCTCAAGGTCGTGGGCACTTCCCTCAATGATATCCTTTGCAATATACAATGTCTTCAATTCTTGGGGAAATAAATTGGTTTTCTTCTATGCAAGTCGACCCTTCTCCAGCATAACCGTTGGCTCTATGAACAAGGCTCAAATGAAATGAAATTGAATGTCCTTCATGCATCGATCCATGTGGCTTGATATTAACTTTGAATTGGGTCCATTTTGACTTGTCAAAACTCTTTCATAAATAAGTCCTACCTGGAGCTATTCAAAATTACACATCTCCATACAAAATAGATTAGAGAAAATGTAATTAAAGATTTCATTTTCCCTCCTTATTTATCAAACTCAAATTCAAATTCAAATAAATGAAAACACAATCTTAATATTGCATTTTCCATGTAGCTCAATTATTCCCTTACCAATCCATTAGCCTACGGGAATAGATGATAGGCTAACCAATTATTTCCATGTAACATCATTCCGGAATTGGGGACATGACACATGTCCTGGCTATCCTCCATGAACTCTCTCACTCTAGGAGCTCTTTTGACCTCAAATGCTAAGTCTACAAAAGACAAAGCGTCATATCCAAATAGGGCTCTGAAAGGTGACATGCCTATCAACATGTGATAGGTGGTATTATAACAATGCTCTCCTAACTACAACCACCTGATCCAAGCCTTCCATTGCTCCACTCTGATACAACTGTCATCCAACCAAACATTGCGAAGCAACCCACCAAGTTTCTGTGTAATGTCCCCATTTCCGGCATGATCACCTAACAGGAGTTTGAGTTAGCCTATCCTCATTCCCATAGGCTAATTCGTGGATCGAGGGAATGCAGTGGTTGACCTATGGAAATTTGGAAAGTTGTTTTTATGAGACTCAGCTAATTTTCCTAGACTTGGCGAATGTGGAAGATGGATTAATGTATTTTTACATTAATTATTGTAAAACCAAAAATAATAAATTAATTGTTTTTGAAATGGGACGACCCATCCATGGGTTTTTGAAAATAAACAAAATATTATTATTTTCCCTTGTAAAGTGTGACCCACTTAGAGGATTATGGTTGGCAAAAACAAATAAAAAATAATATTTTTGGAGCGCTCAAGTTGTGGGAAAAATAAATATTTTAAATTGCAAATTTTGGGCACCCACTTGGGAGAAAGGAAAAATAAATAAAATACTGTTTCTTTGGCCGACTTGGAGAAAAGTAATTCAAATCTTTAATTTGAATTTCAAAATTAGGCACCTAAACTTGGTTGGCCAACCTTGGAGGAAAAAGGAAACTCAAGTATAAAAGGTCTTTGGAGCTTCATTCATCATCCGGAACTTTTGGCATCTTTGGTATTTTGTATTAGCAATTTTATTGCAGGCCTTTCCAAGGACGAAAACCCTTGCGGAAGAAGGTGGAGTTGGACGAAAACCCAATTGCATCATGGAGGTGGATTCATACTAAGGTCACACTTGCACTTCATTGAAGATTTCGAAGGATCCTTGAGCTTTCATGACATATCTTCATAGTAGAATTGTGGCGCCATTTGTTGAAGACATTGAACATCCATTGCATTACTTGGAGCGCTGATTTTAGGGAGAACATCTTCATGCATTGAGTGCCGATTGTTGAAGGAGATATTCATCACTAATGCGCTGATTTTGTGAGGGTTTCAAGCTGGATTGCAGATCTGATATGAACCCTAACAGCCACTGCCAACCTTGCATCATAACATCTTCTAGGGTGCGCTGGTCTTTGGAGGAATTCGCCCAAGTTTGGGTCTTCATTTGATCATTTGGATTGCATCTTACCATCAAGAGAGGAGGCCGGTCAACATTGCCATCAAATTGGAGGAGGTGAACAGCATATAGGAGCTTGTTATCACCGATCAGCATAGAAGATTCCATTGAAGACATCCATTGATAAATGCAGATCTGATTTGGAGAGGTTCGCTCACCTTGGAAGGGCATCGTGTCATCAAATTAGTATGCAATATATCTGATTTTTGTAGCAGCTTCATTGTGGATGTATCTTGGGCATGTTAGAGCATAGTTGGCAGACTCGCCGAAAACTTGGCGTGTCTTCAAAAACCCGCGAGTTTTTTTCAAGGGAGAGTTTTTCTGACTTTTACTCGCTGAGTCTTTCTGGAGAGTCTTTGCTGAAAACTCATCGAAAACTCGCGAGTCTGAGCAAAAAACTCTCGTCTGAGTTTGCTTAAGGGGTCCGCGGCCAGAAAAGTCAATGTTTTGCCAAGTTTTCGGCGAGTTTTTTTTGACTCGTCAATTTTGAGCTTGGCGAGTCAAGTTTTCCAACTGTGTTAGAGCCATGACTTTGATGTAATTGCAAATTTTAACAATCTGAATTCATAGGAGCATTGTTCTGATTTGATTTTGATTTATCCATCATTTTGCTATCTCCTTAGTGTGGATCTTGTGTAATTCATTGTGTAATTCAACTAGGGTTTGATTGCATATTTGGCATGTTGATTATGATGTATTTGGCATGATAATTGGATGAGATAAGTGTGATCTGAAACAAAAAAAAAAAATCAGAATTCAGATCTAGGGTTTCAAGATTCAAAATTTGAAAATTCAGAAAATTTGGCATAAACCCTAGTTGGGATATTTCAATGGTATCAGAGCTTGGAACCCGCCAACCTAGAGGGTTTGGGAAGAGACGAAGTTAAGTCTTATCCTAATAGCATTCTTGAGTATAAGATCCGAAGCTAAGTCCTACACTTGGATGTGATTTGGCTTGGTTTTATCCTAGCATGTTACGTGAAAAAAGATTGACCTAGTCGGGAGTTAGTAGTTGTCCTTATGCAGTTTCCATATTTGCAACACTATAGAAGAAGACCGGGACAACAAAGAGAACAAGAGGAAGTCAATCCATTTGCAAAGAACATGGATAGGGACGATACAAAATATTGTTGAATATCTAAGGGAGTTAGCAAGAGGGCAACAAAAATGGCAGCGGAACAATGACAAGTAAACAGTACCTTGACACAATTGATGCAAGCAATGCATATGCAAATGATGAATGGAGACAATATGAGAGATATTCCAGCCCCATAACGGTCAAGGTAGTGATGTAGGTACACCTCATGGTGGGAGAACACGTGCTACTACAATGGATAGACCATTACAGCCCACATTTCTTCCAAGAGAGGAAGAAGAGGAGGTTGTTGAGGGTGAGGAAGAGCAGTCATTTGTGGATGAGTTGGCCACCATATGTGGAGAGTATGATGCACTTCCTGACAACGTCAAAGATCGAATAAGCCTTAATCAATATATGAATGAAAGAAAGGACCGAAAAGAGATCAAAGGTAGGGCAAAGACCTAGGCAAGCAAAGAAACATAGAGAATTCCAAGAGGCAATGAACAAGATACCTATACCTAACTTTGATGGCAGCGGGAAGATAAGTGCTAGAGCATGGGTTCATAAACTTGATACATTCCTCACACTTAAGCCAATGAGTGAAGTCAAGGCTATACAGTTTGCTACTATGCATCTTGAGGGAGTAGCATACGATTGGTGGCATCATGGACTTGTTTCACAAAGCCATGCAATGATCAATTCATATGATGAATTCACACGAAAACTCATTACTAGGTTTGACAGGAAGGATGTGGAAGTCTACTACAGGGATTTGGCATAGTTGAGACAGGTTGGTAGAGTGGATTCTTACATCAATGAGTTCCAAAAAATTGCTGTTATGGTTCCCGATATGTCAGAGAGGAAAGTGACTATGTTGTTTGTCGAGGGTTTGAATGATAGAATGAGGGGTTTGGTGAAGGCTCATAAGCCTAGTACACTTGATGATGTTATTGAGCTTGCACTTGATCTTGACACTACTACATTCCAGTCACAAAAGAAAAATTTCAAGGGCTCTAGTTCAAATCAGAAAAAGTTCAATCAACAAAAATATCAACCTCCTAGGATGGATAATGAAACAAAGAATGAAATGAGAAGGAAAAATCTTTGCTTTTCTTGTAAGGAGCCATGGGAACCAGGACACAGATGCCTTGGGAAAGGCAAGGTACATCTCATTGAGGTCATTTCCGATGATGAGAGTGAGTCTATTGAAAACACAAGCTCGGATAGTGATACAGATCATGGGGAGCAACAGCCTCAGTGTAACAAACAACCCCCAATTTTTTTCAAAATTGAAATACAAGGATATGACAATGTTAGCATCAATTGCATAAAACCAACTAAATGCCTCACACTTTCTGATCACCCAGATCCTAGGATGGGCAAGGTGAGAGCATACAGTGATTTTGGCTTACAATGCACTACTTATGCAATAAAGAAAGTACAATTCATCTGCTGCGGCGGGCATCCACAAGCATGTGGGAATTCACCACTTGAAGTGGGTAAAGAAACAAGAAAGATTACAATGCCATCCACTTGTTCAGTGGGAATACTCCACTTATTCAGTGGGTGAGAATAATAAAGAAAGGTTCATTTCTCCACATTGGCGGTTGAACCATCCAGGCGATTATTAGTGTTTGCAACATAAAGAAATATTACAATTAAACTAATTGCATACTACTCAGAATTACTAACTTGATCATTATATCAACATCATATAAGATCTAGGCTTCAAAAGTTAAGTTTGCACAAGCCCTTGGTATCTCTAACATCATAATAGCAAGCTGTTCACACTAATAGCACTGCATAAAATCACCGCTGATCTGACTGAGTCACAAATCAGTCCCCTTAATGTTGTACAGTGGCTTGTAGTTGATCTTTTCACAATCATGCACAACAATGGCAATAAATCCACTGCATTCTGCCACAAACAGACTGTTATGACCAAATACCATCACAGAGAAAGGCAGCCATGAGAAAGAAATGTTTTGATCACTGTAATCTCATACCACTATCAAACTGTACGGCCCTTGAAAGGAAAAGATTGCTCAAAACACAATTAAAACTGCCCAGAAAATCAGAGGAAGTGACCAAAGATCCTTGCCAACACTATACAAGTGTATCCCATATACTATTTGCATTAAACAACAAACACCCAATCAAAAAACCTCAAATTGATCCCTGAAAATGTACGGCACTGTATTGATTCGGCAGCAATAAACATTATAAAATCTGACTTAAATCGTCACTAAACCTGCTCAGAAGTTGATGTCAGCACATAACAAAGACAATACAAGTATTATATGCTTCAAACAATGTATGATATGCTCAAGCCAAAAACTTCCATCACAAAGGTACAGACTGCACTGTACGGCAGCTTCTTAGCCAGTTTCCAGACCTCAGGTAAAATCTACAACTCATGAAATGGCATCATTAGATATTGGAAAAGATGATCCAATCATAAGGAGTTCACTAAAATTCAAGGAAATCAAAAATGAATATTAACCCTCCCAACATGGTACGGCCATGTGAGGTACGGCCTGCTCCAAATCACTACAAAACTTCACGAAAAATCATATAATTTGCTCAGAAATTTGTCTTAATACAGAGCAATGAGATTAGCATCAGCAGTATGGACTTCCAAGGAAAAACAAATACAAGGCACCCTTTCAAAACGCATTAAGACTTCACAAAATCTGCATTTCAAACTCAAAAAATATATTTCAATATCAATCTTCAATTCAATCATACAAACTCAATGATCAACTCCAACAATAAACCATATTTCCATGCAAGAACAATGGCAAACTCTGTATGAGCTTGCTCCAAAATCCGTCTTCAGCACAATGGTGATTCCTGTATGAAATCGCACTCAACCTCAAGAGGGTTTTCGTCCTCAAGAAGAATTTTTACAAGAGGGTTTTCATCCTCAAGATAATATGGAAGAACACAGGTTCAATCCGGCAGAGTAATAATATCAAAACCAAGCATGATCAAACAATGAGC